>JAYKAV010003294.1:287056-300352 GCA_035582835.1 Phoebastria nigripes
TTTTTTTTTTTTTTTTTTTAAACTACTCAAGGCAGATGATAAAGAGTGCGGAGGTCCAAAGGAAATGGACAAAAATCTAAGCATAGCCGACCATGGTACCACGATATCCTGCTGATCCTACCCAGGTACAAAGCATTGTTGGATGATCAGCAGGCAGAACAAAAAAAGATGCTATGTGTCTCTGAAACACAGGTTTTCAAATATATAGAAATACGCTAAGAATTTTAAAAGCCTGGCTTTTAGCACAGCTGATGAGTGATTTCTGTCCCCCATACTGCCAGCTTTCCTTCCTGTCAATACATTTTAATATCTACAGATAACATTTGGGGAGACCAAAGCTAAGTGTAATAAGAGGAAAACTGAGGTAGGCTTTGGAGAAGGAACCTCCTGCAGTGATACTGCATTGCTGAATTCCCCGGAAATAAAATACAGAAAAAATGCCCAAATCTTTGCTCAGTGGCAAATTCCTGAGAAGTAGCTTACTGTAGTGCCACAGAATGTAATTCTAATGAGACTCAATACATCATGTCCTCCTAAGCCTTAACAACTCAATTTAATGACCTTTTCCACATCTTTTCTCAATGAAGTCACGTGTCGTATAAGTAAGGACAGCTTACATGGTTAAGAGCAGAGGACTGGACTAGTCTAAACTGAAAAATGGATAATTGCATACTAACTGAATACCTCTCTGCCATTTGTTTCCTGAATGACCCTGAGTTATCCCTTCCTTACACCTCAATTTCCCGATTTTTAAATGATAACAATGATGCCTTGTTTGATAAAGTTCATTCAATAAAACTATTTGAAGAACTAGTATCCCACATTCACTTTTGGAGTT
Organism: Phoebastria nigripes; assembly: GCA_035582835.1. NCBI lineage: Eukaryota > Metazoa > Chordata > Aves > Procellariiformes > Diomedeidae > Phoebastria > Phoebastria nigripes. The sequence goes on from JAYKAV010003294.1 coordinate 287,895, forward strand.
CTTCAAACTCCAGCAACAATATCAAAAGAGATGTCATAAGATCTGAATTACATTCCTGCCTCAGTTTTAAATCCCTCAGTGCCTTTTAGTCCACTCTTTGTTTTATCTATATTGCAATATCTCTCTTGGTACGTGTCTGCACAGTGTGATTTGAGCTGGCACTTAGTGCAGCGAGCCCTGAGCTGAGAAGATAGGAAATAAAAATTGATACATTAAACCCATGAAGCCAGTCCCCAACTGGTCTAAATTATCATCACTGAATTCCTTCTGGTGGAAAATACTAGAGTCCACCTTTGCAACTTGCTGTATTGTCTGATGCACCATAATACAATGGCATGTCAGTTATGCTTTACACTAAACAGTATTTTCTACTGCTGGAAATCTTGAATTCTAACCTTCAAATATCACCTGGGATCTCTAACACAGTGCAGTTTTTTTAATAACCATACATGTATATTGCAACATGAGTTGTTGTCTATGATTTTTGGTAGAATATCAAATACCATTTTCAAAGGTCAGTCTAAAGTTTGCAGAATATGATATAATTGCCTTACCAAAAAGAACGAGGCATTTTCCAGTAGGCTACATTCCACCTATAACCTTTTTTCTCAACAAGGGAAAAAGCTAGAAACCTCTGAAATCTTCTGAAGAACAATGAGGAAAGTCCAAGGAACAGACGCCTTGGGCTAGAAATTAGGAAAAACATGCATGTATGTAGAATGAAGATCATCCGAATATTGTTGCCTGCCTGTCTTAATTTCACCTTTTGGGTGGACATAGTGCAATCTATCACCCATGAAAACCTGCCATTTTTTAATGGAAAAAACACCCTTTAGGCTGATGAGTAGTTTAGGCTCTGTACTATACTAGTGGTAGCTCATTCACTTGCTAAGCCTGTCAAAAGGATGCTAGGTTTTGGGTGAATTACTTCCTTGTATTGGCCACTTACAGCTCACCTAGAAATTAAACCTCCACATATTTCACAACTGTCATGAAAACCTAAGATATCATATCCTTCCTAATAAGGTTTTTTATATATATATTTTGAAATTCCTGTAGTCTGTGTACTTTGCTTTCCATGCTTAGCAATACCTAGATACAAGGAAGGCCTCGGTGGAGTCAGTGCATTGTTAGAACAGGGCGGGCATCTGAAAATACAATTGTGAGCATGTGTCTGCACATATATATATCACACTGCCTGAGAATACATCTGCTAATGATTCAATAAGTTTCAATGCTCACCTCATTTGATATCACAGGTCAATAAATGAAGCTATTACTCACCTTTGGTGTCAAAGACCTTCCCTGGCAGCACTCAAAAAGCTTGAAGAGATTGAAATATCATTTATAAATTCAGTATAAAATGAAATAGTGTTCGTTTTTTTTTTTCCTTCTGGAGTATTGATTTCTCCACCAATGCAGTAAGATTTGCTTATCTAATCTGATTCATAACTCATGCACCTGCAACATAGCAGCAACAGTAGAACCAGTTTGCAACTTCATCTTTTCTTCCCTCCTTTTAATAATATGTATAAAACAGACATGCAAATTGGCTTATTTTATGATCTATACGTCTTCAGATATATTGTGCCTTGAGAACGAACAGCATCTGCTTTTCATCAGACATGTGGCAATTCTGAAAATTGGCCTAAAACAGACAGATGCAAACATCAGCTTTGTGAAACAAGCACTGAAACTACCAGACTGCAGACCTATTGTTTCTCTTGGACTGATGTGGATATAGTTTTATGGTTCTCTGAGGTAAACATACTTACCCAAGTCATACCGGACCGAACAGTCACTGATCTGAAGGCCCAGCCCTAAGCAAGTACTTTGAAAGTGCTTGGTTAGACAACTATCCAGCTGCACAGCCACTTACAGATTGAGATAGAATGGGGCTGAGAAGCTGGTCACTTGACTGCCCAACCTTGCCAGTAGTTTCTGCCATGACCTTGTCAGGGAACTTGACCACCCCTTTTCTGGCAAATCAGAGCACAGGCCTGGGAATTAACCAAAATGACTCCCAGGACATGAACTTAAACAGGGTTTTACACATAGTGTCCTGAGAGGAGCTGGGTGTCAGGTCAAGGGCTTGCACTGATGTAAGGGTGCCGCCCCCTCGTCTGGAAAGGGGAGAGGTTTCTGTGAATTCAGTGCACACTCACCTATATAATATCCATTGACCTGTATGCATTGACCTGTTTTTTAAGGAAAGAAAAGTATTCAAGATTGTTGTTGGAAGCAGTGTCTTGCCTCTCTTCTAGCAAATAGATGCCACTCTTACAAAAAGGAAAGGCAGAGACAAGGAATAAAAAGGTCTTTAGAAATATGTTCTCAGAACAGAGGACGCAGGTACCAGACCTGAGAATGGAGATAAGTGGTAATGAGTTTCACCTCCTCGAGCTTTTCAGACACCTGGAGAAGTGAGCAAGATTTGGTCCGCTACAGAAGGAAGATAACAACAGGCTGGAAGTAATGCTCTTTGATTTTCTTTCTGCTGAATAGGTTTGTTACTCTATAACCACCATGCTTGTTCTAGAAAAGCTGTCACAAGCCTTTAAATAGATTTCCATTTCAAAACAGATTTCTAAGCCCAATTATGTATGACAGGTAATCAGGGCTGGTACACAGACTCTTAAAATGAGGCTGGGTAAACTGCATACCTCTACCCCAAAAGCATGAAAAGGCCCCAGTCAGGAAGAGAAGGGAGTACTCGGAGAGATCAAGCAAAGGATAAAAGTGCAACTTGTCCTGAACTTGACAGAGATGCTTTGGATTTGCAGTGGTAGTAGAATTTGACCCAAAATAGCTTAAACACCAGTTATACAGAAACATCAATATAAGAAACATCAGGTTTTTGGATATTAACACTTGATTTAATGAGCAATGCTTGAAAGAAATATTCAAGCCTGTCAGAAGGCAGATTGAGTGACTGAAAGCTAAAGGTGTATAAATGGCTTACCAAGGATTTTTCATATTGCTATACATTAAACTAGAAGGTAACAAGACAGCTTTGAAGGATGTGTAAAAAATCACTTAGGTGCATTCCAGAGAATGGAGAAAAGAGTGCTGACAGAATGAAAATGGAGAGAGAGAAGAGATGAAGTATCAACGGCAGAGTTTATTTGTTTGGGTTTGGGTCTTTTGGTAGTTTTTTTTTTTTTTCTTCAAAACCCACAGGTATTTATTTTACTATTAAACTGATAATCCAGTTTAAACACTAATGTCTGAATTCATATCCAGTCATGCAAGATATAATTCACTATAATTACAACAACAATCATATATTAAGAGAAACATCAGCCCTTAAATCAGTAAATCAGTTTTTAATAAAACATGGCCATCGTACGAAGTGGGAGGGAAGTGATTTCTTTAGTGGCCAAGATCCAAACAATTTGTTATCAGATCAGTATTTGATGACTATCAGAACATGCACGTGCTTTCATAGTTATATTTTGTCAATAGTGGAGGTATGCACACAAACTGGAAAAGTGTCTATCCTCCATATTAGCATTATTAATAAACCATAGAAATGCATATAAGTGTCACTAGAAAAATCCATGTTTACCTTATGAGGTTAATCTATCATATTTTTTGAACGTTTTCCCCCCTTGTTTGCTTACCCCAGGTAATACACATTACTTGGGCTTGTTGATATCTGTATTAATTCTCAATAATTTAACATCTATATCAAAATAAAAGTTCCATTTATTATTATATACCTTAAGAAATAATTTATTTATAAAATTGTATATATTCTTTGCTATTCTTTAAATTAGATTCATGTGTCTCTCCTCCAATTCTTGCAACACTGATATTATCATGACAATAACCATGACATGACCCTGACAGCTGTCATGCCAGACTCATCACTCATATATATCAGTATCTAAACCATATTATGCTAACCACTGCAAAAAAAGAATGACAATTTATCAAATATTATTGTAAGTAAAATTAAATTAAAAGCCTAACTGTGACCTTGCTCTTAATTCCATAAGAAGGTTGTCTGGAAGTTAGTGGTTCTCAGCTCAAATGAGTCTTGAAACTTACAGTTTTGGCCTTACGAGTATTTCAGTTCTCAGCTCCAATTCATGTTGTCCCATACTCACCTTCAGTGGGAGTGTAGATATCCTGAGGCCTCTCTGAACAGCTGACCTTCAGCCTCAGCACTGGTGAAAGAGTAAGATGAGATTGTCACCAGAGCCCTGACTCAGTGGGTGAGGCAGAAGAAAGAAAAGCCTCTTCATTTGGATAGACTATATGTCTTCTTGTTAGATATAATGTCTCTAGGTATAATTAAGAGCCAGGAGAACATAAACTAACAGTTTATATGATATTTCATATAATTCTGATTATTTGCTAACAATTAATAAAGAACTTAATGTGGTTGGTATTGAAAGACAATAACTCTGAAGTTACCTCAGAGACAAATTCAACATTAAATCTGTGTAAAAATTACCCGATCAACCATATTCTCACAGAGAAGCAGCAATCCTTTGTCCTTTTTAGGAATGGCTACGAGTTATAATGTTTTACAATCTTTAGTCCTTTGCCACAAACATATTCATACAAAAAAAACCCAGTTAGGTTTAAAAAGCTCTTTCTGATGAAGACTATAGGCATTTAGTAGAGTCAGAATTTTGCTCTGAAACTTTAGTTTTATTTAAAATGGATGCTAAGATGCATCTTCCTCATTTGCTTAAATACCCAAGGATCCATAACCAAGATTTCACATGACCCAAAAGGCCATTTACAGTCCTAATATACAACCCAGAAGGTTGGAAAATCAGCCCAGAAATTTGGTGCTTGGCTCATTTTGATGTCATTCAGATTCTCTCATCTCCAAAACTGGAGCTTCATTCTAATAAATACAAATATCATCATATGAGAAACTGAAGTTTAATTGCTTTATCAGGCAGCAGTTTCACTGAAGTTGATACAAGAGCTGTGTGATTAGCAGTTCATAATCAGACTCTCTAAGCCACTGCTACTGAACAGCTGTTCAGCTATTTATACAAAATTAGTTTGCAGTTCATAGTGGACAAGTGTTGATAACACAAAAATCGCTACTAGAACTGGCACTAACTGGCATGCTTGTTGGCAATCTGAGAAGCCTATGGTCCCATGGAGGGACGGCTATTTGAGACATGTCCCACCTGTAACAATGAAGTGTATAATGAGTAAATCATGACAACCCTCCTGTTCTTAAGCTAAAAAGCACTAGAAAAGAAGGAAATCTTTTGCATAACTGTGATTGTCAAGAGGAGAATACAGCTGCCTTGGCAACTGTGGGCTGAAGTTTGTATTCATCAGGTTTCTGTCAAAAAACAAGTTCCAAATGTAAAAATTATATGGCTGTTTTGTTTTCCATTTCTCAACTAAAAATATGTGCTTTTCCTGGAATTCAATAAACCGAGCATTTTTAATCTGCATGTACAGATTGCAACAGTGCAACAGAGACTAGAACTGATGAACATGAAGTAAACAAAAGAGGCTGTTTAGGAGGCATGCACACACCAGATAAGAAATTAATGATCTCAGGAAATATGGCATTGCTCCCATTAAGGTTTTGAAACATGTTGTTTATTGCTCTCCACTCTGCAGACATCTAAATGTAATGCCCTTGCAGACATCTAAATGTAATGCCCTTGCTTTTGCATTAAGGGGTAACTCAAATTTTATTTGTTAATGAAGTAGCACACTGTACTGTGCCCGGCTGTGCAGAACAGTACGCGGACAAGCAATGCAAGCTGAGTAATCAAGTATCCAGACTTACTAACCTTCCTCACAAAAGATCAGTTTGCACTTAGCTCTTACATGGTCATTTTCATCTCCAGCCAAACCTGTGTTTCCTAACACTATGGAGCCTAATCAAATACCTAATGTTCAAAATTGGCCAGGTGTTATTTAATGCTAAACTTTCTGTGTTACTAGGGTGGAAAGTTACCAGTTTTACACTGTGAAAAAATATGGTAAATGTGATTTCCTTTCCAAATTTAAGAGATGACATTAGAACATTCATTAGGAAGTAGTGTAACGTATTATAACTAGCATCAACCTTAGTGCTACATACTAAACTTCTATCAATATAGAGTAAAAAATGAGATTTAACCACATGAGACAAATAATCAAATGGGACATTTTGCTACTAACGCTATGCTTTAAAATAATTAATATAACGGCAATACGATGGCTCAGTTGACTGCTTAGTAAGAAGCTGTGCTAGTAACCAATAATTCAGAATTACAAGAGTCCTTCCAAGTTTTGAGATTATGGAGAGTAAAGACAGTCATGCAACTAGGTCATAAAAGGCTTCATACTCCTAACTGCTTTTCACCGCTGTGTTCTGTCTCTCTCTAAGCTGAATCACCTTTAAAAACAGGTATTATTGTCATTGATCCACCTCATTTCCCAACATCCCAGTCTTCAGTACTTAGTGTTATGGAGTATGTGTGTCTGTTCCACCAACAAATCATAGCTAGGGACTCCTTAATGCACAAATCACAGCTAGGGACCCCTTAATTTCCAAAGTCCACCCCAAAAGCTACTGAACCTAATCAGAATTTTTTGCAGCTAGGGTGAACGATATGCCCGGATTGTGACAAAGCAAGGCAGGGAAAGAGAATTTATTGCACCAGTTAAATGCCCATTTATACTAATACACTTACAATAAGCACTTCCGTTATAGAATTGCATGAGCAGCACAACACTTATGTATAGTACAGCAAAGCAACTGCTCAAAAGTTGCAAGAATTGAATTTGTCCTCAACTCCATGTAAATATGTCTTAAGATAAGTACCAGAAGGAAGCTGAAATTAATCCAAAAAACAGCATGGTGGAGATAGGGAAACACAGAAGGAGGTATTAACAGCATCAAAAATATCTGCAGCCAAATATTATCAGGCAGGAGCAGAAAAGGTCAAAGAAGGCTGTAAAAAGGCTTTAAAAATACCCCACCCACACACACAGACAACAACAACAAAAAAAATCCATAGAATGACAGAAAGAGAGTGAAAACATAATCAGAAAGGAAAAGAGACTATAATGTTAGAGTTGGGGGAGGAAAACAGCCAGAAAAAATAAATCATTTTCACGGGAGATAAAGACCAAAGAAAAAGAAAGAAAAAAGTATTATAAGGAGGGATCAAAACATTTTCAAAGCTCTTTAAATCCTTCAGAAGATAGAGGTCCTCAGGACTGAAGGCTTGATCTATGATTCAGGACAATAGGAGGAATGAAAAGTAGGTATACTGATTAAAGGTATAGTTAATTACACACTGAAGAATAGCTTTTCTGCTACACAGTATTGCTAAATCCAGACTGATACGAGCTGTAGGTACTGTGTAGGAGGAACAATTGGAAAGATAAAATAAGGTTACTTTCTCAAGCACTCTTGAGTGTGATGGATCTTTTTGCTTTGCAGACTTTCCCCTGTAATGCTTATAAATGGAGCCCTCACTTTCACGCTCCCACGGGCATGATGCTCAGGGTTTCACTTCATTATCAAAAGCCAAGAACGCCACCACTGTTTAAATTCTACTGCCCTCCTTCTGTGGTGCCGGCTGTAGCATCCCTTCCAAAACAACAATAAAGACTGTGCTACATTCCAGATTACTCCAAAAACATCAGCTAATTGTTCTTCAAACATGTTCCTGACATAGGAATTACAACCCACATCTTGCAAGTAGAACAAATGGCATGTTTAGTTATTTGCAGTGTTGATCAAGATCTATCTTGCGAAGCAGTTTCCTTACTTTTAGGGACCATTCAATTGAAGAGTTCAAGAGGCACATCCAGAGACTGATGTAGCAAACTTAAGAATAAAACTGCCTTATATGTTGCTACATAAAGAGGCTTAAGAAATTTAGCTCATTTATTTGCTGTTTCCTTCAGGAGCAATAAATCTCTCCCTCTACTGCCCCAAATAACCAGAACAATTCTGTATTCATCTTGGAATACAAGAAACCCTAGGTCACTCAACATCCCATTCTATTTTCCTTTAGATATGATGTCTCACAGAAAATCACATGAAGCTGGCAGAACATCACAATGGTGGGAAAAAATTAGGATAAATGTATCATTTTATTGTATGTGAACTTATTTAAGAATGACAAACCAGATCATTTTCTTTTAAATTAGAGAAAACTGTTATGCATGAGCAATGCTTAATTGCTCCACCCTGTTATTTCCAAGAACAGGTATTTACTGTTGCAGCTTGAAATCTACCCAGGTACTGCAGTTGCAGCTCCTGACAGTCAGAGTCCTGCCAAAGAAACTTACGAACTGCTTTTCTCTGAATAGATAGACCTTAACTGATAGTAAACACAGACAATGTTTCATAGGGTGTTCTGCATGACCCAGAAAATACATCTTTTCACATGTTTTTCTCTTGTCTTTCTGGGGACTCTTTACAGGACTAAAGTATTGAACTTTTTTTCTTAGCCCTCCTCCAGATTTTATGCTGTAACTCAAAAAACTTTTTCCCTAAGAATTCAACGCCTGTAAGAGAGGTAGGTGATAAATTCCCTAGAATGGAAAAGGAATTAGGGGCTTAATTAGGTGCTCCATTCTCTTTTCAACATTTCGTATCATTTCACAGCATCTGATTTCTCATTAACATTCAAATACAGGATATACAAGACTATGTCTCACACATGAAGACAATGTTTCAGCTCTCTGACTAGAAAGGAACATCAGGCATTCAGAGGCAGCACTGCAGATGAAATTGTGTAGCTCTCAAACACCATGAATCAAGAAAGAGAAACTAAATCATACTGCAGACTCCAGGGAAACTGTTTTTAATAGTCGCATTATGAAAACAAACTATTGTTACTAAAAAGCTGGTAGAAAGCAATAGTCAGGAGGTGAAATCAAGCACTAGAGTGCTGAGAGAATTTTTCACAGAAACCAGTGACAGCAGGGGAGGTCCAGGAATACTTTGAAGGAGAGCAGAGGTAAATTAGAAGAGCAACTGCAGGCAAAAAAGAGTACTTCTCATTTAGCTACTCGAACATGTAGAAAAACAGCAGTACAGCATGAGTTCTCCAGGCTTTTCTTTCTAGCAAACTCCAGTAGGTTCTGAAGAGCTCTGTCACTGCTAACAAGATGATAATACTCCATCTAGTCCTGATGTCCCATTCAGATGGGCCAGGACCAGAGGGAGAAAGGGCCAAAAGGACCCCCATGCAAGTGGGGTAGGAGCAATGTGCAGCCCTGTCCCAGGCAGGCAGAGCCCCTGCAGCAATGCCAGTGGGGTTGGGGACCACTCTGGGGAGAAGGCTGAGCTGGGTCAGAGGGGCTGGAGATAAGGGGAAGCATTTTCCCCATGAGGACAGTGGGGACAGGGCCCAGGAGGTGTTGCTGTCTCCTTCCCTGGAAAGTTTCCAGCCCTAAAAGGATAAAGCCCTGACCAACCTGGTCTGACCCCATGGCAGAGCCTGCTCTGGGCAGTGGGTCAGACTGGAGACCTCCCGAGGTCCTGAGTTATCCAATGGCACTGGGTAGAGCTCAATACACTAGCAGGGAGTATGACTGGCAAATAGGTACTCTGTGCTTCATAAGGAGATGTCTAAGGGAGTCTCAGTTACTTCTTTAGAAGTAGACATTTTCAGCAAGCCTGGCAGTTTCCAGAAGCAAAAGAAAATCGTGTTTGCTATACTACCAATTGTACGGTATAATTAACAGACCTCTCTGTCTTTCGTTGCAAATGCAGCAGGGTAACTGAACATGATTTTCCCTACTCCTCTCTTAGGATCCCTCAGTGAGTCTGTGCTGTCCATGTGAAGGGAATCGCTTGGTACCCATAACGGCAAGGAGTGTCTCGGAGCACTTCAAAGAAGGTAGTGTGTTGTAGGGGACTGGGACTCTGAAGATCCGCATGCGGTTTCAACCTCTGTCTTTGATGAAGTTCAGTTTACCTAGTTGCAAAAGGAAGATGATGATGATACTATCCTGGGGGAGAAAAACCAATCTCTGAAGACTGAAGTATGCTTCATGCAAGCTTATCATTTGCTCCTGTCATTTGCTTCTTGTAACATCCTTGCAAGAAGAGGCTTGATTTTTTTGTATGGCACGTGTACATGGAAGAAGGTAGATGGCTTGCCCATGAAGTTGCCAAGGCAGTGACCTGGGCTAGATTTTCATCGCTGCAGACATGGCTCCATAAAATCAACAATAAACACTAGCAAACAACAAACAGCCACAGCATCCAGGCCTAAATAAAGCTCCATTAATAAAAGTCACACATCACAAAATGTTAGCGAAAAGTAAGGAAATATTTCCAACAGTTCAAGCCAGAGCATAGGACCTTTTGCTCCAGGTCATCCTGATTATAAAAGGATGTTGCTCTCTGAGACATCATTTCAGCTGTCATCACAGTGGCTTGTACATCACTATTTTTGATACAATTCGGTCAAAGTGTTCAGAGGATTTATGTGCATTATTATTAAAAAATGCAGGTTCAGCAGCAGTGGGTGTGACACATAGCTTTTATTAATCAAATATAAGACAAATGACTTACTAAAGTAGAATGTTTTAATTCATTAACTTCTTCCAGAAAGCAATGAAAGACAAAGACACAGAAAAGTATTTGTTTTACATATTAAAATACCAGAGAGGCACACAAATCTTGCTCACATCTCCATTCTGAAGGCTTAAAATATTTGAATCTAGAAATCCTGGAATCAAAGATTTTAAAAGGCTAACCTTAACACATAGTTTCACTCTTCCACTGATGCCCTGCTTCCAATAACTTCTTTCATTTTTTACCCATTTCTTAGTCATTCTTTACCTATTCCTTAGTTTTCCATTTCTTACCTTTAAAACCTCAGTCAAAAGAAGCAATGGCACGTATCCCTCTCACTTCACATGACTGATATACTATTGGTTCTTTCTATCCATGTCATACATCTTCAACCCTAACTCAGAGAGAACAACTTGATCAAAAACTTTGAGTTCAGATCTCCAGAGAGGAGATATCAACACAATATTTGGATACATTCTGAGTAAAATTTCTCCTACTTACGCTACATCAGTGCCTGGAACAGAGGGAGTCAGGAATACACAGGTAATTTACTGGTTCTGGATTAAAATATTTTCACTTGGATCTGGCCCAGAAGAGCAGTTCAGAATATGAAATCAGTCTGACAATTAAGGAATAAAACAATTTATCTGGCTGCTTATAAAGTTCTCTACAGCCATATACTGAATTCTTTTCTCATGATGGTAATTTTACCATACTCAGATCTCTTGTGAAAAGATGAGCCAGCAGAGCTAGAGTCTTTCCTTAGAGCAAGCCAGCACAGTGCACTTGTCTTTCCTGTACTTACAAATCAGATGGAGGACAGGAGTGGATTGGGAACGTCTCACTCACAGGGTTTCCAGGCTTTCACAACACTCTTCTGGTTATTTCTGATGGCGGAAAATACACACAAATATATAAGAAAAAATACCATCTGTAGCAAACTAACCAAGGGCATTGTAGTAAGATGAGACTGTACTTAACTGAGATTATTGAACTGCAGTCACTATGAACTCTAACCTCCTTCCTTGATTTAAAAATGTGAACCAAAAAAAGTCATAAAGAAGAAGCTGGCAGAAAAAAGCTCTCTTCTTTAGGTAATACTTTGTAAACGTGACTGGATAGAGTGACAGGGCAGCAGAGGGAGAGGAAAGAGACCAACAGGGTTATGAAATGGAAGGTACACTAGAAGCCGGATGCAGCGATCTGGAACTTCAGGGCTTGCTGTCTTTTACCTGCAGTTGTATCAAAAACTGGGAGACCTCAGACACATAGCATTCAAGATCCTGGAAAAAAAGCAGATTGAGCCCAGCAAGGCGCTTGTGATGTGCCAGAATAATTATTTCCAAAACAAAAGCTGATTGACTGAAGATGACAGGGAACTAGCAATTCAGTCATTCAGCAATTCTTTGTGGCCGTGGTACAAATATGAAAAATCAGGAAGTAAGGTGAAAATTACCAGCTGAAAATGGAGTTGGATGTACTTGGGGAGGAAGTACATCTGAAGCAGGGAATAACCTTTCTCTCAGCAGTCAATAAGGAGAACAAATGCTTGAGAATCATCAACAATCTGGACTAGCCAGGCATAGTTGTTAGCGTTTGTCCTCTTTGTAACTGTACCAACAATTAGTACTCAGTAACATTTTGGGGTCAAAAGTTTTGGAGTTTTAGATTTTGAAACTGTTTTAGAGAAGTGCATGAAAGAATTTTGACGTTGAGATCAAATTCAGCAAACGGTTTAGGCCAAAGAAAGGGAACGTGGGGTTTTTTGGGTGAAAAAAAATGCCAACCACCACAAATACTGAAACATACATTGTCGTACTTAAAAAAAAAACAAAAGAAAATTAAACTAAAATAAACTTTTGGGTTTGTTGTTATCACAACATTTCTACTTTTGGGGGCGAATTTTATTTTAATTAATTCTTTCCTCTTTTTT
>JAYKAV010003294.1:302789-353206 GCA_035582835.1 Phoebastria nigripes
CCAGCCACTCTTCCCCCAGCCTGTAGCGTTGCATGGGGTTGTTGTGGCCAAAGTGCAGGACCCGGCACTTGGCCTTGTTGAATCTCATACAGTTGGCCTCAGCCCATTGATCCAGCCTGTCCAGGTCCCTCTGCAGAGCCTTCCTACCCTCCAGCAGATCGACTCTCCTGCCCAACTTGGTGTCGTCTGCAAACTTACTGAGGGAGCACTCAATCCCCTCATCCAGATCATTGATAAAGATATTGAACAAGAGAAGAATTTTGCTGCTGAGATGGGAGGAATACTGGCTAAAAACAGAGTGTGGGATCTGTGACTGCAAAGCCCCATGAGGCTTGCTTGAACTCCTTGAATGATGCAAAGAATATTTATGATTTTTTCATTTCAAGAGTACGTTTTAAGAAAGGAAAGCAAGTATGCCAAGACTTAGCTAGATGACTAACTCTCTGCCACAGGGAACGCTTTCACTTTCAGGAAGCATTTGTCATGGTAAGTTTAAAACTTGCTCATCAGCAGTCTCATTCTATGTTGTACTATGCCAAGACAAGTTACAGAACAACATAACTGCAGATATGAGCACCTTCCCTTTTGTCAGAATAAACAAACTCCAGTGACTGGAGTTGTTGGGGTTTTTTCCCTCCAGAGCACCCAGGAGACTGAATGGCACTTAATATAAAAGCTCACTGGATTGTCCCCTGGGAATGGGGCTCTCCAAATACTAGACCAGCATGGAAATTGTCTTTGAGGACACTCTCTGTTAGGTAGCAAAGACGCTTAGGGTAATAAGTGTCTGGTAATACCTTGGCTTCTTGGACAAGGTTGATTAAGAATAAGAAGTTTCCTTCTTCTGGCTGTGCATTTGCACTCCCCTACAACTCTGCAGTTGCGCCAGAGCAACAGTTTCTGGTACTGAATTGTAAATCAGATCACAGAAATGATCTATGCTGAAAATAAGCCTCCAGAAAGGGCATATTATCAATGGAGGTATTTCATCACACCATTCAAAACCCTCATTTCTGGCTGACAAATGACATCAAGACCTCTCTCTTCAGTGAATGTTAACATGAAAATCAGGAGTTAAAGCCAACAAAACTGCACAGATAATCAGTCCTTAGCTGAAAATAATTTCAATGTCTTCAATTGCTTTAAATAAAATCATTCTTTTTCTCCCAAATATGGGCTTTCAGTGACAAATATATTTTTTACTGTTTTTGTAAAATTATTTTTTATGTAATTTCTGATTTTTGAGAGGGAATTTCCAACTAAAATGGCACCTTAACCTATATCTCAGTTGAAGTTGTTTTTAAAAAAAACCCTTAGGTTCTGGTTTTTTCACACATCTGCCAACTTCCTTCTTTTCCCTCTTCCCACTCTGTAACCCTTTAAAACATCTTCAGCATGGAAGAGCTTGAGGACAAAGAAAAAGACAAATTTCATTATTCTGTCTTGTCAAAAAAAGGTAAAAATGAAATACATAATCTTTTACAATACATGCTGCCAAAAATTGAGATATATTCTTTTAGAATTGAGAGTTTCCAAGCTTAATATATTTTTTTTCCAGGGTAAAGGTTTTCCAAATTCAAACTGAAAATAGCGGGGAAGGTAGAAAACAATTCACAGAATACCTCTATGTATCATTTGTTTTATGTCACCTGGATGCAAAATATTTAATAATAGTAATAACAATATTAAAATAAAAGCAAAGAAAAGAAGAGAATTAAAATTCAAAATTACCCTTGTAATTTAAAAAAAAAAACAAACCACCAAATATTAAAACCTGTTCTAATTCAAACACTGCAAAACTGCAAAACAATTTCTACTTTCAAGTTTCTGCATGGGACTTATTTTTTCCATTTTTCAATCAACTCTTTTATTTAAGCAGTGGTAAGTAAATTTCAGGGAATAACCTGTAATCAATGGCCAACTGAGAAAAATGGATAACAAGATATAGTGAAGTTCTAACATCTGGTAATTGATCCCCAAAACAGTATCATGAACAAATGTCATTATTGTTGTTATAAGCTATACATGGAGTTTTCTTGGTTTTTTAGGCAATGTCACTGCATTAAAGGCTTTCAGACAGCATGATAGCACTAGACTTTATCCAGATCAGATATGACCTCTGAAAACAGTGTATGCATCATGCAAATATTGTACCTGATTGCTTTCTTTTCTTCACTACAATTCTGGGTTTTTTGGGGCTATATTCAAGTAGTTGTCCAAATCCTTAATTCCATACCCTACAACTAACTTAAGAATCTCATTTTTTGCAAGGTTCCCCAGCTGGCTAAGATTATGTTACCTAAACCATGACCACCTAAACCTAACTATAAAACTTGGCAAGCTGAGCTGCTATCTCCTGGTGTATTTGATTAAAGGACACTGTCACATTTACTAAATTCCTTGGTGATGGAAAGGGTAAGACTACACGCATGTGTGTGGAAGGAAAGAGGGCTGTAAAATATATATTTTTTTTTTTTTTAATATGTCTATACATTTCCAACAGCAAGTTCTGTTTTTACCATAGGAAGATGTTCCTTTCACATTGTCTCCAATTCTGTGATATGGAAAACGCATATTTCCTTTTTTTAATCTTCATTAAAAAGGCATTTATGCTCCAAGCAACAGTAATGAAAAAGAGAAAGAACCAAAGGGAGGACTGGTTTGTAGTGTCCTTTTCTGCTCTTTGCCTACGGAAAGGGAACATTGTATAACAATGCACAACGCGGTAAAATGTTTAGCAAATAAACACTGCCCTCTGTTGGAAAAAAAGGTCCTCCTCTGCTACAGATTTCTGCAAGTTTTTTAGAGTAAATACTGCCGTACTGAGTGCATTAGCAAAATATTAACCACAATATGCTTATAGGAGGAAATGAATGGTCTATAAGTGTAAAACTTGTGGCATCCTCTAGTACATTGTTCCAAATTTGTCTCTAAGAAAATATCACAATATTACTGTTACAGGTAATATTAAAGGGCCAAAAATACAAATGAGATGATAGGATTTTCTTTGATTAAAAAGGTATGTTCTGACAGAGGATTACACTGCAGCTCCAGAAACATAACTCTCCTGTTTCCAGGCCACAGCGAATGCTTTAGGAATGTTAACTTCTCCTGAATGCAAAATCCCTGCAAGACAGAGCATTTCATCCTGTCAGGCAGATGCCAATTTTCTGCCTTCCCTTCTGCCCCTTCCTCCCCCCCACCCAAAGAAATTTCTATACTGGTCTATACTGCAGTATTTTGGGGGCAGGAAGAGTTCTGATGTGCTATTCTCAGCAAGAAAAACACAACAGAAGAGAGAACACATAAGCCAGCAAGAGATAACAAGAGCCAGCAAACTAACTCCTCCATTCTCTAGAGGCCATAGGATATATCTAGCAACCTTCAGAGAATGCCAGTTCAGCGCTAAATTACCAATCTCCCTGTCTTCAAACMCAGTTTCATTATGCACTGTATTTAAATAGAAGGAATGAAATGATACAGTTTTGCCACCCATGTGTTGGGACAAGACACATCCTTACAGACTCAACTTGAATCCAGGAAAAATATTTCCTACCACCCTGTAACACACACTTTCGTCTGCAGAACACAAGGCCATGGTCTTGCTGTCTCCTTCATCCTTGCCTTAAGTCATCTGAAGTAATAGGGGCAATAGGTCAAAAGAGCATCCACAGGTCCTGAAACATCTCAGATGATAGAAGGTCATTTATGAACACCACATGGCACTCCTGACTTGTTCATCAGGCAATGCCAATTAGTAGGAGGCTGATGACATATTTAGAAATAACTTTTATACCACCTTTCACTGCCATTCAAGTGATACAGAACTTGTTAGCAACGTCAGCAATGCCTGACCATGGTCTTCATGAGTGTATCTACATGAATCTTGTGCCAGGTTTGATGGTTATGAAACAGTATTGGATTAACTAAGAAAGTTGGCAAAAAGGACAGACACGAGCAGACTAACGTGTTAGAAGCTATGCTTCAGACCTCATGTTACACCACTTGTGAGCCCACATTGGGAGCCCTGCATCCAGTTTTGTGTCCCCAGGAACCAGAAAGACATTGCTGTACTGGAATAAGTCTGGCAGAGGGTCCCTGGGGCAGCCTGGGCTGGGAGCACACAACAAACAAAGAGGGACTGAAAAGCTTGTTTGGCCTGAGTAAGGCAGCTGTTGAGGGATCTAAATATTATCTTCAACTACCTAATGTGTGGTGGGTTATAGAGAAGATGGACCACACTCTTTCTGGAGGTGCTCAGCAGAAGGATAAGGGGCAACAGCCAGAAGTTGTAGTACAAGAAATTAAGTCCAAGTAGACACAAGGAACTAACTCTTCACCAAGAGGGTGGACAAAGACTGGAGTTTTCCACAGAGGCTGTGGGATATCCATCCTTGGAGACATTAAAAAATTGAATGAACAAAGAGCTCAGCAATCAAATGTAACTTCAAAGTTGGACCTGCATTTGAGCCGGGGTAGAAGAGGGGAGACGAGTTAGCCAATCTGACCCTAGAGGTTCCCTTCAGACTAAATCAGTCCATGATTGTGAATCGCCATTGATATTCCAGAAGAAATGTCCCAAGTAAGAAAAGGTCTTACTGGAATTACACAGTTAAAAAAGAACATGTTTACAGCATATAGGTATTTCCCCAGGAAGATGGTATTCCTGATAAACTACAGCTTCCTTGATGTCCTAGGTTAAATAAAACGGCTTCCTTTTTTTATTTACGTATTTTTACCATTCTTGAGCCAGGAAGTTGTAGTCATGAAATACCATATTCATTGTCAGCGCCCTACAGAACATGATTACTGTTGTCTTTTAATAGATTTGACTAACTTACTTCAGATGCAAATCCAGTGATGTGTTTGCTGCTAATATTACAAAAAGTGTATTTCTATAAGAAGTAACCTTAAAGTAAGGACTTGTAAGTTCTCCACATTAAAAAAAGATCTCCTAAAATCTTGCTTCTTTCCAAGCATGAATTTTCTATTACAACCAAATAAGTGTTGGTAATATTCAGTTTAGCAGCACACTGCAGGACTACAGTTCCCATGCATCAGGTTGGGCTTTCCAAGACACAAGTCTGTGAACAAACCATAGAGCACATAAACACTGCATCTGTACAAAGCACAGGTAAGATGTCCCAGACACATCAAACACAAAGAAATACATGCTGTAGAGCGGGTCTGCAAACAGACAGTATTTGCTTCCTGAGACATCCAGAAGTTAAAAAGCTCCTGACAAAATTCCCTCTGCTCTGGAAACCACGTGTTTACATTTTCTCTGGTATAGCTTTTTATGGCATAAATATAGTAAAAAAACCCAATTCTACTAGCCAAAAGTTAACATTATGTTCACTCAAATGTGTTCTGTATCTTTATGATCCAGACCTGGATATAATGATGGTTATCTTTTTTTTCCTCCCCAAAGGGTAAAATTCTGCACTGTTCATCACCAGAGTGGTTCTCATAGAGAAGTTAGTAAGGAGCTCCCAAACTAAATTAATGAATTATATAATTTGACTGCAGGAGAAGAAGCTCTAGATCACCTGGCCTGCTGCGATAGAAATAGAATCCAGCAGACTTTACCATTTCCTGCTCAATTTGAATTAATTGTAGTTTTCTAATTTGTGTCTGAAAGGGCGAGAAAGCTACAAACTTAATGAGAAATTATAGGTCCACTGCAATCAGTAACAAAACTCTTCTTGTCTTTTTTATGTCCAGTTTTATATCTCTATTAATTAAGTTGAGAAATTAGTTTCTTTATTCATGGATCACCAAGGTTGGTTCTGTTAACAAAAGACCTCTCTGTGTCAAGAGTCAGGAGCTAACCTAGAGGACGATTTGTCTATTATATCTTTTGGAACTATTCTTCCAGTTCTAGTTAAAGTTGAGTAGAAAGACTGTGACATAACATTTGTAGCTGTTGGTATGTTTTCTTAATCTCCTCTGCAAGGGACATTGTTGATCAGTAGAGATGCAGAAGCTGTGAAACACAATTGCTAAAGCAAGGTCGTGTGTGTGTGTCATTATGTGTCTTTCTCTCCGTTAGTGGATAAACTGTTTGAGTGCAGGTTTCCATATTTTAAGTGCCTATATTGCTCAAAAATCTCATCTAGAAGGAGCAGAGAATGGTCAACAACAAAAGGATACCAGCCTGTGTATTTACAGAACAATATCTAAAAACATATTTGGATATTCCCTGTACTTCTGTTAAGAGCTACATGGTTAATAAATCCTTATCATGTGCCTCTAATCTGGGGGGAGAATTACTTTAGACATTGTATGGCATCTTTCAAATGATCCCAAATTGCCAAAGATTCAATAGAACAGTAAAAGAGTTGTTTTATATTTTTCAGCATGGATGTAAAACTGTTCATCATGAAGGTTTATAAAGTGTTTCAGGAGATTCTTTGAGTTTGCTATGAATACTTATCAGCTCTGAGAACTGCACCCTGTTTTTACTACCTTCCAAAGTGAGATAGGCAAAAAGGGGGCAACTTCACATGGAGAGATTTTGAGTTCCTGTTGCCATGGTAACACCACTTTATGTTAGGAAGCTTTTCTGAATGTTCTGGCTATTTTTCTATCCCTGCCTTTGCTTAATAGAGCTTTAGTGTTCAGATGTTTAATTTGCCCGGCAAAAGCTTTTTGCCTTTTTAATAAAGCCCTGCTACACAGGGACTAAAATCAAATAATATATGTTAGACTTCAAATTAATATATGTTAGACTTCAAAATATTTCCTTGCACAGAGGGAGACGTCTTCTATGTAAGGAAACATTTTATGGTAACTTTCTTCCCCATCTCGGAGAGGAGCAACAGGGTCCCAACAGGCTTTAATCCTTACCCCTTTCTTGCAACTATCCTCCGTTTTTGTAGTTTTTCCACTTACACCCATGATGGCTTATACACGAGAAAGATTTGGACGAAGAGCAGGACAGGATTATCTGCACAGTCACAGGCCAGCGCTTGGGAAGAGCTCAGGGATGAGAGTCAGACGCTGTAAATCCACTGGGCACTGTTCCCACAGGTAATCCTGACAAAGCCACTTCACTTTCTATCTCAGTTTCCTCCAGGGTCAGCCAGAGGTAAGAGCTGCTCTAAGTATGCACAGTGACCAGTGAAACACCTTTTCACTTTTAGCAATTGCAACCATCCCTTGGGATTATATGCATATCTTTAACCTGAACCCCTCCAAAACCAAGGACTTCTGAACTGTGACAGTTCATAACCCATTCAGAGATCTTTAACACTCAGAATCAAAACCTAAAAACAACTCCAAATTTAAATTTTAACTTGCTTAAGTTTGCACATTTGAAACACCTCGGGTTTCAGGAGTGATTGGTTCTGTGAAGTAAGAGGAGGTATACCAACAGTGTATCATCTGTCCCTGTAAGTTCCCTGTATCTCATTTTTCCCATCTTTAAAACAGAGATCATGATTCTTCTGCATCCCTGCCAAGTGTGCGGAGATGTCTGGGTAGACAGTGTCAGAGGTAAGCCAGCAAGACAAGGCTTCTGAGGAGAAGTGAATGTTAAATGAAGTTTGTTCATTTAACAAACTGAAGTGGTTTGAAAAAAAGCAGATATACTATTAAGCACATAAGCCTTTATTCAGATCACCTTACAGAATTATTTTGTCATGAATGCATATCACTTTTGTTCTTTGCCTTTTCAAACAAAATTCTCATTCTTGAAATATTCTTGAAACATAAAATAGCATACATACACCATCATTCTTACGGTATTTTGAACGTATTTTCATTTTTCTATCCATGTCAGTTTTACAAACAACCATGGCAGTATTGCAAAGGAAAAAAAAGACTCCGACGCCTAATAAAAGTCCTAACCATAAACATCCCAAAAATACTTTTTCATAAAGGAGTAAATCCCAGGATTTTGAAAGCATAGGAGAGAAAATGTAAGCTTCTGCTTAAAGCTCCAGTATTGCAGTACAGGTAACTGCCACAGTTACCTGAGCACAAATTCTTACCCGATTTGCTGTACCTCTGGTAAATTTAGCAGAGTGTAATGGTTCCTGTCATGATAAAAGGAGAAAAGGATAGTTGTGTTTCTGCTGAAAAGGTAATTTCAACCCTGCAAAGATTTCTTGATCATATTGCTTGTCATTGCACCAAGAGCTCTAGGCAGACATCACCTTTTTATTTTAAATATAAATGAATAAATAAAAAACACTGATTGATATAAATGCCTTTATACTATTTTCTAGTGTTCTTTGCTAATATAGCAGATGTCTTATTTTCTTCTTAAACTGCAGCAGAGATCCMAGAAACCTCTCCATAAGGACTTGTCAGTCTTTTCTTGGGAGAATCTAAGCTATTCAGAGCCATCAGCAAACACAGTAGTGCTCAGCCTGCACCGCATATGATTGTCTTTCCTGTTATTGCAAGCCCAGTCACTATATTCAAATTCAGCGTTAGTTAGAAACAATTTCAGATCCTTTCTGTGCATTTCCACAAGAGAAACAGTCCCAGCAATCTCAAAAAGATCAGAGCGGCCATCCTCTGTATCATCTGTGTCTTCAAAGAAACAGAAGCTGGGCAGCTTCCTTACAGTAACAGGAAAGTCTGGTCCCAACTGCAGTGAAGAAAAAAGAGAGTTCACATTTTGTTCAATTAATTAACTCCCAGATGACATACACACAGAAGAATAAGTCACAAGGAAGAAAAGATGGGGACACTACTAACTCAGTTCAAATTTCTGGCCAAGTCAAACCACAAGTCTTATCACTTTCCCCCCATGAATATATTCCTAAAACTCTCAAAGATTCCTGGTGGGCGCTTTTTTTTTTYCCCTCCCAGATGGAAACAACATTTATGAGTGCATAGATGTTGAAACCATGTTTCTGCAGTAGGGCAAACTTGGATTTGCAGCTCCTACTGTAATTACATGACACAACGCACTGATCCACTATAACCTTACTCCACCTTTAAATTAATTCAAATATAGGTTGGTTAACTATGCAGCAGTTGGCTTTATAGGTGAAGCATAATCTCTCTATGCCATTCTAATTTAATCTGATAACCTGTCCTCCTACACTAAGCAAGAAGTCAGAGTGAACTCTGTATTGGGTGTTCCCCAATACAGTTTAATTCCTAATCTGAACGAAATTAAAGCATGTGCCTGCACAAGGTCAGGGGACAGTGCTGATGATCTTTCTATGCACAGAGCTACTATGAAGGATTGGCAACATACAGTGATGCTTCTCAATTCTAGGGCCAGTTCTGTTCAATATTTTTATCAATGATCTGGGTGCAGGAGTTGAATGCACAATTASCAAGTTTGCTGATGACACCAAACTGGGAGGTGCTGTTGACTCTTGAGGGACGGGACACCTTGCAGAGGGATCTAGACAGATTGGAGCACTGGGCAATCATCAATGTCATGAAATTTAACAAGTCCAAGGGCTGGATTCTGCACCTGGACAGAGTAACACTGAGCACAAGTATAAACTGGGAGAGGAGTGGCTGGAGAGCAGCCCTGCAGAAAGGGATCTGGGGGTGCTGGTTGACACCAGGCTCAATATGAGTCAGCAGTGTGCCCTGGCAGCCAAGAGGGCAAACTGCATCCTGGGGTGCATCAAACACTGTACAACCAGCCGGTCAAAAGAGCTGATTATCCTGCTGTGTTCAGTGTTGGTGCGGCCTCACCTTGAGTGCTGTGTGCAGTCCTGGGCCCCACAATCTAAGAAGGATGTGGAGGTCCTTGAATCCATCCAGGCAGTTGGACTGGATGATTGTTGTAGGTCCCTTCTAACTTGAATTATTCTATTCTATGCTATGCTATGCTATGCTATGCTATGCTATGCTATGCTATGCTATGCTATGCTATGCTATGCTATGCTATGCTATTCACTACACCTACCATAACCTTTCTTAACGGTGAAACTTGAGTGCAGAATGTGTTTGCCTTACATTGCATTAATAGAAAATCTGTTCTAGTAACAAACACAACTTGGTAAGTCTGAATGCAGATCAGCTTTCTTAGTTATTTGATGTTCTTTCCAAACCTATTTTTTTGTCTTCCTTCATCTAGAAACTTTGAAATATCTACTTGACAAACCTTTGTTCACATGTATTTATGTCCTTTACAGTACAGATGTCACACTAGGAAAGTTACATTAAACGCCTGCATCTATGATCCTAAGACATTCTCAACCACTAAGGAAGTTACAGGATCTGCATCTGAAGTTTCAGTGCTCCCATTTTATTAGCAGGGACACTTCTTTTTCTTGTGTGTTCCTAGAAAAGGATATTGTCCTGGTTTCAGCTGGGATAGAGTTAATTTTTTTCCTAGTAGTTGGTATAGTGCTATGTTTTGGATTTAGTATGAGAAGAATGTTGATAACACACTGATGTTTTTAGTTGTTGCTAAGTAGTCTACTAGTCAAGGACTTTTCAGCTTCCCATGCTCTGCCAGGTGCACAAGAAGCTGGGAGGGAGCATAGCCGGGACAGCTGACCCAACTGGCCAAAGGGATATTCCATACCATGTGATGTCATGCTCAGTATATAAAGCTGGGGGAAGAAGACGGAAGGCAGGGCGTTTGGAGTGATGGCGTTTGTCTTCCCAGGTAATCATTGCACGTGATGGAGCCCTGCTTTCCTGGAGATGGCTGAACACCTGCCTGCTGATGGGAAGCAGTGAAGGAATTCCTTGTTTTGCTTTGCTTGCGTGCACAGCTTTTGCTTTCCCTATTAAACTGTCTTTGTCTCAACCCACGAGTTTTCTCACTTTTACCCTTCCGATTCTCTCCCCCATCCCACCGGGGGGGAGTGAGCGAGCAGCTGTGTGGTGCTTAGTTGCTGGCTGGGGTTAAACCATAACAGGTATGTAGGTACCTTGATGGCTTTTTAAGACCAAACAGAAACTGTCCAAGTTAGACAAAAGCATCTATGAAATTTTATTAATAATTTGTAAAAGAAACCCTCCTTATTTTTTTCATGCTATCAATATCACACTAGAGAAAAATCTGTACAAAACTGTAAATGCAGCTGAGACAGTTCTGCTACATCACAGAATAAAATCCTAGTGCACAAACTTACATATTTTTTAAAAAGAATGTATTCACTGGCTTCTTTCTACATTTTCACCTATAATGTTGAAGTAGGGAGACAAACTATTCATTCCAAACATTTCCAATTATGGTTAGTCCCTATGCAAAGGTATAGTATATAGCACAGTAGGGGTATGACCTATCTGCAGCTTAGCTGATAAAAAGTGAAGTCAGAAGAAGGACTAGAACCCTGGTTTTCACACTCCAGAGTTTGAATTGTTCAGAGTAATCAGCGAAGAATCATCCCCTTCATATATAGAATTTTGATACATTGCTTTGAGATATGAAGCTCCTTGAAACTAACATTACAGTGATGAACTTTGACTAGAAAAATGCAGACTCAGCTATTGTAAGAAACCGCCGTTGCAAAAGGAAAATATTATGCCTGCTAGCTTTACACATGATCTACTCAGGCATTGGGTTCTAACAGTTGCATGTAAGTGTCATTTATTACAGAATGGTATTCCTGCTACTGGAGTACATTTCCATTAGAGTATGATATCATCCATTAACTTCAGTTTACAAGACTATTCCCATCTGCCTTTGTTATCTTCATTCCGTGTCCCTAAGGTATACCAAAAATTTCATGACTATGCGTTCATCAACATGTGTTCTAGGAAGAGGGCTTAACTGCAACAGTTACAGTTTCAGTGCTTCTTTTGCTTTAAAGAAAACTATCATGCTTCCTGTTCTTCTGTGGTTGGGCTTTATCTTGCATCAATTTTTATTCTGATGGATATTTTTCTTTTGCCTACAGGCTGGAAAATAACTTTCTTACTCATTCTGTGTGACCTTGCCGCAGAAATTTATTACCAAATTACTAAATTTACTAAATTAATAATTACTAAATTACTAACTTGATTAGTAAATAGTCTTGGCTACCTCCATAAGAATGTGGAGGAAAGACCTTGAATGAACTTATTATTTATAGGCATGAATTTTATAAAAGCAGTTTAAAAGAAAGGCATTCACAGAAGGAATATATTTATGAATGTCAACCATATTCCTAAACAGCTGCCCCACTTTACTCACAGAAGTACTCAAAATGTTTTCACAGATTATGTAAAAGATGTGTTGCATCAGTTGTCAAGGACTTCGCTACACTGAGGCCAAACTATATAGCAGTGTTCAAGGGTTGCCTCAAATCTTCATATATGGGATTAAGGAAAAACTGGTACTGTCAGCAATGTACCCTGACATCTCACTGATATTTAAAGAGCATTTTTGTGCATATTTTCAAAAGTGCTTTAAGACATAGATAGGCATGGTGTGGGATTTTCAGCAGCTGAAAACCCATCTGTCTTTGAAATCAAGGGGCATGAYGCTCCCACGCTCTGCTGGAAACCTCACTAGATACCTCCTTGCCTTTGCTAATGCTACAATGCTTTTAAATTCTGGCCCTCTGACCACTGAAAATGAGCCATTGTTCTCAGTTATTGATTTTCCAGTTCTGATTAAATTGTAAGAAATGAATCAGAATTATATCTTCCTTGCCTTATCTGAATATATGTGTCTGCAGGCAAAAATCAAATGTGATGCTTCAGTATATGGTATGTATTATTTTTCTCATTGTAGGACCTAGGGGCCTAGCCATGGGAGGGCACTTTTGTGCTTTTACCACCAGACAGAGTAGGAGACAGTGCATGCCTTGAAGATAATCAAAATAGGCAAACCAGATGATAAGGCTTGAGTACCAAGTCTGAATTAGGATTACAGTTTCCCAGAGAAGGAAGAGAGAGGTCACAGTATTTTTGTAAGGTGACAGAGGAGATAAGGGACAAGTTTACCAGTTTCTCCAGAATCTCGGACCAATGTTTTGGCCACAAAAAAAAGATGTACAAGGAACAGTCCTCTTTTACCACTAGACATTTTTGAAAGCCTATTTTGAGATCACTGTTGTCTTTGATTTACTGAGATAGCAAGATGGAAGCAGAAATAGTTAGCAAGTCAGAGGGCTTGATCAAAATATCCGGCTAGATGTCAGGACTGAATACTCCCTTGCACATTCTTCAGTGTTAAATCCAGTTATTCTTATCAGTTACAATTCCTAAAGTAGATGCCTGAAAAGTGTCTTAGTGAGACTGCTAGGTGTACATAAAAAGTCTCCAGCCAGATTCGGCCCTTAACATTTTTTAACCATGGATAACATTTTAACCATGGATAAACTGTTGAGAAATAGCTCCTATTTGTTCCTTCAGAGCATTTGGTTAGATGGCTTTTGATAGAAATCCTTAACCCACTTAAAAATTTCATAGACTCATAGAATAGTTTGGGTTGGAAGGGACCTTTAAAGGTCATCTAGTCCAACCCCCCCGCCATGAGCAGGGACATCTTCAACTACATCAGGTTGCTCAGAGCCTCATCCAACCTGACCTGGAATGCTTCCAGGGATGGGGCATCTACCACCTCTCTGGGCAACCTGTTCCAGTGTTTCACCACCCTCAGCGTAAAAAATGTCTTCCTTATACCTAGTCTAAATCTACCCTCTTTTAGTTTCAAGCCATTCCCCCTTGTCCTGTCACAACAGGCCCTGCTAAAAAGTTTGCCGCCATCTTTCTTATAAGCCCCCTTAAGACCTGATAGGCTGCAATAAGGTCTCCCCAAAGCCTTCTCTTCTCTAGGCTGAAGAACCCCAACTCTCCCAGCCTTTCCTCATAGGAGAGGCGTCCCATCCCCCTGATCATTTTTGTGACCCTCCCCTGGACTCACTCCAACAGGTCCATATCTTACTTGTGCTGGGGACTCCAGACTGGACACAGTACTGCAGGTGGGGTCTCACCAGAGCAGAGTAGAGGGGCAAAATCACCTCCTTCAACCTGCTGGCCACGCTTCTTTTCATGCAGCCCAGGGTACGGTTAGCTTTCTGGGCTGCGAGCGCACATTGCTAGCTCATGTCCAGTTTTTCRTCCACCAGTATCCCCAAGTCCTTCTCAGCAGGGCTGCTCTCAATCCCTTCATCGCCCAGCCAGTATTGATATCGGGGGTTGCCCCGACCCAGTTGCAGGACCTTGCCCTTGGCCTTGTTGAACCTCATGAGGTTCACATGGGCCCACTTCTTGAGCTTGTGGAGGTCCCTCTGGATGGCATCCCGTCCCTCAGGCGTGTCAGCCACACCACTTAACTTGGTGTCATCTGCAAATTTGCTGAGGGTGCACTCGATCCCACTGTCTATGTCATTGATGAAGATATTAAACAGTACTGGTCCCAATACGGACCCCTGCGGGACACCACTTGTCACCGATCTCCATCTGGACGTGGAGCCATTGACCACTCTCTGGATGCAACCATCCAACCAATTCCTCACTCACTGCACAGTCCACYCATSAAATCCATACCTCTCCAGTTGAGAGAGAAGGATGTTGTGGGGGACCATGTCAAAGGCCTTACAGAGGTCCAGATAGACGACATCTGTAGCCCTTCCAATGTCTACTGATGTAGTCACTCCATCATAGAAGCCATCATCATGTTGGTCAGGCAGGACTCGCCCTTGGTGAAGCCATGCTGGCTGTCTCGAATTACCTCCCTGTCCTCCATGTGCCTTAGCATAGCTTCCAGGAGGATCTGTTCCACGATCTTTCCCAGGCACAGAGGTGAGACTGACTCGCCTGTAGTTCCCCGGGTCTTCCTTTTTTCACTTTTTAAAAATGGGGGTTATGTTTCCCCTTTTCCAATCAGTGGGAACTTCACCGGACTGCCACGACTTCTCAAATATGATGGATAGTGGCTTAGCAACTTCATCCGCCATTTCCCTCAGGACCTGCAGATAGATCTCATTGGGTCCCATGGTCTTGTGCACCTTCAGGTTTCTCAGATGGTCTCAAACCCAATCTTCTCCTACAGTGGGCAGCTCTTCATTCTCCCAGTCCCTGCCTTTGCCTTCTGCAGGTTGGGCAGTGAGGCTTGAGCATTTGCTGGTGAAGGCTGAGGCAAAAAAGTCATTGAGTACCACAGCCTTCTCCATATCCTGGGTAACCAGGTCTCCCATTTCGTTCTGGAGAGGGCCCACATTTTCCCTAGTCTTCCTTTTATCACCGACGTACCTATAGAAGCTTTTCTTGTTGTCCTTGTTTATATTCTTACTTTCTCTATTAGGGTATTGGTAAGGTGGGACTTCATTATGGCAGCCATGAATGCTTTGAGATTTTCTGTCAATATCCTATTTAAGAGCTGTTGCTATGTCTGTCATTTTTGGAAGACTGCATTACCACTCCTCAAAAAACATGGTTGTCTTTGAAAGCCAGTACAGGCCTGAGCCACCAGCTACAAAGTGGAAGCATCTCTCTTCTGTAGGCTTGTTTGCTATTGCTCATGTCGACATTTCTCCATACTTCAGAACAGTTGCTGGTGTCAACAACACATTTGGATTGATAGCCTCAGGATCGGACACAAGTATCAGTATATCACTGAAGTGTTTTTAGGAGGTGGTTTATTCACCATAAAAATGTGATGTTTGCTCCATTAACATTATCTGTCTGTTCCCATTCAACCTCCATGGTGTCTCTCTCAACCAATGTTTTTAAGATACCTTCATTCAAGACCAATGACTTTAAAATACATAGTAGTTTTTGGCACCCTCAGTTGCATCCATAGGTGATGCAAATACATACCTTGCAACCTTTCCAAATGCAAGGAAGCATTTACAACT
The DNA here is from genome assembly GCA_035582835.1 of Phoebastria nigripes. Taxonomy (NCBI): domain Eukaryota; kingdom Metazoa; phylum Chordata; class Aves; order Procellariiformes; family Diomedeidae; genus Phoebastria; species Phoebastria nigripes. The sequence continues at coordinate 318,512 of JAYKAV010003294.1, forward strand.
TTCCTACCTGATTTTGAGGGATTCTATTTATCTCTGTTTCTAACCTCCTGTACTGATGTGAGGTTGACTTTACTTCTGACAAGGTTTAAAAAAACCTTCTTCCTCTTTTCTCTCTTTTTCCATATGTATTTAGATATGCTTTATTAATTTCTCCAGTTCTTATTAATTTCCCTCAGTCTTCTGTATCTTCTATATTGCTTTTTTGGGTTTTTTGTTTGTTTGTTTTCTAATTGCTGCTTTCCCCTCACCACTGAACCTGAGGGACGCTTTAGCCAGGGCTGACCTTCAGAAGCTGACTTCGACACAACTATTCATCTGAATACAGAGGGACAGCTATTGGTAATGATGCTCTCCGCTGTCACACAGAAGACCTTTATTCCTACGTAGGTCCACTAGCGGTCTACTCCCTGCCTTGCTCTAGTGGTGTCATTAGACTGCAACCCCTTATCTAAGCAAAACAGGAGATAAAAAACCTCTGTTCTCACAAGCTTGGCCACTGCAAGGAGAAAAGGTAAATTGGCAGGATGGCTTGAAAAGTTCAGTAAAAGTGTATGTGAGTGGACACAGTAATTACAGAAGAGACTAGCCGGGTGCACTGTTCATCTGCAGTCTGACAAGTAAAGGGAAATTAAACAGCAATGATTTAAAATTTCAAGAAAACATGAAGTGTTTCTTATATAAAAGAATTCCATATGTTTTCACTTTATCCATTGCATGAAACAACTATTTCACTGTTTCACACTCATGTTTGGTTTTTGATGTGTGTTTTGATATGAAAGCCTGAATTCCCCCTAAATTATAAACACCCCAAATAAAGATGTTTACTTGAAAACTGATGTAAAAAAAATTTAAAATACCTTAAGATATTACAGAAGCACTGATTAAATGCAACAGTTGTGTATTAAAGAGCCCATGGATCTCATCAAAGGCTCAGTTTTGTTTTCTTACTAGGAGACATCTTTCTGCACTAATGTCACTAATATTAGTAGGTCTGATCAAAGGATAAAAGAAACCTCATGTAGTCTTATATTATTAAGAAAGTGAATAGGGTAGACTGAGCCTAGACCAAACCAAAGAAAACCAGCTTTTTGAAGTGTCCCTCTCATGTCACAGCTACTGTAGAAAAGATAGCTTGAGAATTAACCAAATGCACTATGTAAAACATGAGTGAAATAGAAAGGATAAATCCATTTAAGTAATTCTTGAACTTTATTGATCTTTCATAAGCTCAATGGTCTGAGCATCCTAACAAACAGGAAAGCCAACAAGTTACTTCTGTGTGCACCAGTATCTGTGTGCTGGCAGGGGAACCACCCTGCAGGAAGCCACAAGAGTAGTGACATACGAAAAGCATCAGGACAGTGACAAAGAACATTTGGGAAAAGACAAAATGAAAAATAAACAATCAATCCATGTTTTCTGTACTAAAATACAGACATCTTCGCAATCGCTAAAGCCTGCCCATAGACACACAAGATCCATCACCAGCTCAGTGCTTCAAACTTGAGGGCAACTGGAGTCTAAACTGTGAAATTCAACCAAATGCTAAGATCTTATGCAAACAGACCTGTGGTTTCAGCCTTATAACAGTCTTCTGCAATATCACACAGAGTTGAAGAAGAAGTAAAAATACACTCAGCTTTGAGCAGACAAGGTTTAAGTGGTCTGAAAATCAAATAATATTCCCTTCKGCTGTAGTGTAAAACAGAGGATACTTTAAAGTGAAGCTGTCAGATAACGCCCAGGCCTGGCTTAATAAAGAGGTTGCAAAACATGTTAAGAGCAATCTGTTCTTAACTGCTCTTTAATCATTAGAAATGTACTCTACATTTCTGGAAACAACAGCAGTGTGCTAGTCTATGAGAATCAGAGAGTGAAAATGGCTATAACTAATGAATTTAATTTCACTTTTTTGGGGGGTGGGTAAATGGATACGTTGCTGGGTCTATACCTCACATATGTGAGAATAATGTATATCATACCTGACGCAGAAGGCAGAAGAGCCCTGGCGCTACAGTTTTATTCCCTCACCTACCTCCAATGCAAGCCAGCAGCCAGATCTTTAACATTTCCAGATGTGACACCCAAGTATTACTCTGTGATGGGAAGCTCTTCTATTGCCAGTTTTGGAAAACCCTATGTTACCTTTATAACCCTGACATTGAAAGATCCTAAGATGAATCTGGATCTAGTGTTATTAAAAAGAAATATTTTAAATGTGTCCCTTTTTTTTAAGAAAATGCCCCACTGGGATTTATTAAAATTAATATGTATTACTGAAGCTATTCAGTCCTCACCAAGGATAGTCATCAGTTATCTTCCACAGCTCCAAGATTAGTTTAAATTTAACTAAAGCAAAACACTGATTTTTTACATTATAAATATACATTATGTTTGCTTGCACTCCCATTCAAAAATGAATAAAAGCTGAGCAGTAACACTGGGAGGAGAAAATACTCCACTCAGCTGTATTAAAGCACTGAGCTTAGCAAGCACTTATCACTTCCAAACAATCAAAGAACAAAAATTGCCTTAAAATCAACTGCTGCAGCTGATAAGCAGAAGCATCTTTYACAGACAGAAGTCATGATCCCATCATGACAGGCGTGCAGGTAGATCAGATTGGCTGTAGATGCCCGACTGACTTCAAGGGAGCCACACGTGACAGTAACAGCAACAGCATCTGCAATTCTTTGCAATTCAGTACTGAACTTTTATTTGAAAAGACTCATCTATAGCTTTCTTCTTAAAAGGATAGGTCTATCTTACATACATACAGGACCTATGGAGAAAAATCAGTTTATTTCTTTTGCTGACTCTGTAACAGTAGTGAATTAATAAATACTCAGGGAAGCTAAAAATGTTAATTTCAACTACAATTAAGAATAGAAACAAGGAAAGTTATATTTGCCAGATGAAAATGAACTAAGTTTTTAGGTTAAGAATTCTTATTTCCCAGCTTCTAAGGAAACATTGCCAACAAAGCAAAGCAAATAACAAAATTTAAATTATTTAAAAAATACTTGCAACTGTGCCTTCAAATGGAGCTAAATTATGTTGCCATTAAACTTTAAGGACCCTTTCCAAAAGGACTAGATATGTAGTTCTCTTAGCTGGAGTTTTGCCAAGTTGTCATGTGATTACAGCATTAAATGCTGGGGAAAAAATACATTTGGGAGAAATGCAATGGGTCAAAATGAATTTATAGGAAATACTAAAAGGAATAAAGAAAGTACAAAAAACATTTTTTGTGATTTGCACGCAGGTATCTGAAATGAATAGTTATCAACAGAAGTCTTCATTTGGAACTAAATAAAAGTTTAATAAATGTCCAGATTTGTATTTTTGAAGATGCATTTATGCAGCAAACCTGTATAAACTGATAAAATAAGTCTTGGGGTTTTGTGCACTCTGAAAAAAGGGAACAAGTGTTTCTTCCAATTAACTGTTGAAGCCTGGTTCAGCGCTGATTATTTCTGTCACAGTGGGAAATCATGAAAACTGAAGAAGTATTCGTTACAAAAATACTAGAAAAGGAAAATGAGAAGAGGCATAAAATTTAAAGAATTGTTGTTTACTTGTGAAGCAAAGTTCAGAAATGCCTTCAAGAAACTCAGTTTTCTTTTTAAGCTTTCACTTCAGACTTTTATATGAAAAGAATATAAGAAACTTCAAAGGAAATATATCTTTATAAATTTACACAGTGATTTAAGCACTTGTATATATCATTCACATTTATGTTGGTATATTCTATAAGTAGAGCTAGGAAAGTTATACAAGCATGTATATACAAGAAACAAATATCAGCTCTCACTCGTATAATGCACAATAATCCCTGAATCACTGAAACCGTAGTAAAATGGCTCAAATGGCAAGAAGGAGACCTACCATCTGTATCCTGTAAATATACAGAAGTGGCTGCTGCTTTAAAAAAAAAGGCGGGGGCAGGGGCAAAGGGAAGAAAGCTAGACTTCACAATGAGGATATGGTGAAAAACCTATAAATGGTCTAAAGATCATGGAGAGTTCAGGAGAACTAACAGAGAATCAAGGCTGCAGGATGGAAAAAGTGCAACAAACATTTTCATGTCCTTTGCAGCAGAAACAGTAGAATTTAATAAAGATGAACACCTGAAGGTTCAATATAAATTGAATACAGTTGTGCAAAAATGACCCCCAAAACCTCTGTAATGTAATAAAGGATTAATGTAGAATCTAGTTGCCATTTTTGAAAACATATCCAATACCAAGGACATGCTCTCTACAGAATTACTTATACAATTCATGACACCGGTATAAGCTGACATTTTTCTTTTCAGTTTTTTCAAGTAGAACATTATCTCCATTCTACAGGTGAGATGTCAAGGTACAGAGATATTAAAGATAAAAAATAATATGGGCAGCACTAAAGAAACCCTGAAATTAGGGTGTTACACTGAAATTAGTATACTGTAACAATTTTGAACAAGTATGTAATTTAGCAACAGATAACTTAGAAATCATAGAATAGTTTGGATAGGAAGGGACCTTTAAAGGTCATCTAGTCCAAGTCCCTGCCATGCGCAGGGACATCTTCAACTAGACCAGGTTGCTTGGAGCCTCATCCAACCTGACCTGGAATGCTTCCAGGGATGGGGCATCTACCACCTCTCTGGGCAACCTGTGGCAGTGTTTCACCACCCTCARCGTAAAAAATGTCTTCCTTATACCTAGTCTAAATCTACCCTCTTTTAGTTTCAAGCCATTCTCCCTTGTCCTGTCACAACAGGCCCTGCTAAAAAGTTTGCCGCCATCTTTCTTATAAGCCCCCTTTAAGTATTGATAGGCCGCAATAAGGTCTCCCCGAAGCCTTCTCTTCTCTAGGCTGAACAACGCCAACTCTCAGCCTTTTTTCACAGGAGAGGTGTACTTGCATAACTTGATCTCAAGTTAGGGTAATAAATACATRAATAAATAACTGAAATTTCCCATTGATTGTGGGGGAAAAAAGTATCTAGAAGAAAAAGCAGCTGACTAAAATACCCATGTTGGAATCCTAGGTATGCCATACTCTGCCCCTTGACTTTTGAGTAAGTTTCTACTGTGGATTTGACTTTATTTTACCAAAAAAAACAATAATTCTGGAAAGCAGGGCATCATATGGTGGTTGGAAATAAGTTGATATCTGAGAAAGGAATATAATTCTTCCACGTCAGCGTCCTCCTGCTGGACGTCACCTTCTAGAAGAGAGTTAGATCTATGCCAGGAACATTTTCCCCTGCCAAATATTAATCCTATGGAGATCAGGCCAATTAAAAATTTGACTAGACACCAGACTCTAGCCATTCCACTCTTTCTAGAAGAAACCAAGAAATAGCGTCATTCAGATTGCAGGAATGCTTTCAAGAATGACAAAAATATGTTTTTCAAAAGAATAGCTCATTTAAGAAATGGGCTGTTCCTAGCTCAGAGACACAGAGTTCAACCAATAAAAGCAGCACAGAAAAACTGCTAAGTATTTTTTTACTTTGTACTTGACAGGCAAATTGTTAACATCTGGACTTTCAGACAAGTGTCTTCCTTATATTAGCAGTGAAATTCACATGCGAATAGTGGTTATTAAATTACCAGGGAGAAAAACATATGAACGATGCATGTTTTTAGGAGTGAAAAGTTTCCAGGTAAATTCCTGTTTTGCCAAGAAAGCTAACTCACAATCTCAATCTTTTCCTGTACTATTTTTAGGTAAGTTGTTATTACTAACTCACTCCAACACGTTCATATCCCACTAAAGCATAGTCATTAGAACACATGTTTGGGGACAACATGCTCATAGCCAATGATGATGGACTATAATTCTATTTAGTTTTGGATAAACAGGTAAGAAATAATTTGTATGAGTAAAACAATTATTGCTTCCAGCACTTTGAGAAAACAGATATGCATTTTAGCAACGTTTTTTGTGCCTGTTGCCTTCCACACATTTATCTGTTCTCTGCAGCAAACAAAGCAGAAACATGAAAGAACCTTGCACCTTTAGCTTCTTTTTTTCCTCTGTTCATAGTTTTTCTTGACCTTTCTTATGCCTTATGATACTGTTTCTCTCTGTCACTCCCCAGATGCAATTTTCAAGCTTTTGAGTGGTGCTGTAAAGACAGAATGTGCAGCTTTGCTCCAGCAATACTTTCTTCAATGTGTAAGACTATAGGAACTATCATTCTTAACTTTTCTTTTGCACAGTACTCAGATTACTCCTAGTCTTCAGGAAACATTAAATTATATCAATTGGATCCCACAGCAGCCCCCAACCTAAGCCTCCTTCAGGATTACCGTGCAGTTGTCTCTTTTTAGGCACCTGGTGCAGGATGTGGTATGCTTGAACACTTACTGGTTTAGTTTTAGTTTTTCTGGCCTCAGTAGGAGGCCAGAAAGGGGCCTGAAGAAGAGACAGGCTGATCCAAAGAAAAGAACAGAGAAATACTTGAATTTTTATGAACATGTTTTGCTACAAAAACTGAATATGACTCCTCAGGCAAGGTCAAAAATTCGGTTGTTAGGTAGTGATGGCATAAATCTAGGTAAAATACTTAACTATATAAAAGCCATTCTTCCATTCAGAACACACACATGGCTATTAGAAAACAATTCTATGCACTTATGAATTACACCTTTGATGACCAACATTGAAAGAGCAATGTTCTCCTGTATACACCAGCTCAGCAAATAAGGTCCCTATGTGCTTGCCTTCATGGCCCTGCTGCTTTTCTGCACAAATTTCTTTCAAAGGGATCCCCTTTAATTCTACTAGAGGTATTATCACAGCACATTTTATCAGACAGATTTTCCTAATTTCACAATCAAAAAGGTAAAGAAAAGKTTCAGATTAGTGAACACAGAACACTATAAAAATCTCAGTGGCAGCCCTCCTGCTGAAACTTTTTGTTGCAGTGGATGTACATGAAATATTTAGAATTTGCTAGAGCCCTAGTAGTAAGGCTTTTACTCCACCAAAAGGGAGTGTAGCCAGGAGCTGCCTGCTGGCTATACACTCTGGGATGCTCTGTTTGTTGTGGGCCATGGCTCCCCTTCCCCTGTACTTCTCACGAGCTGTCACACAGCACCCCTCCCCTGAAAGTTCCTCTGGTTGATGTCTAGCAAAAGTGGAATCATAATTGTCTTTCATCTGGGCACTAAAGGCAGTTGGATAGGGTTTTTTAAGGGCCTGGGACACGTCACTCTGTGTATATCACAGGCATAGAAGCTGGGCTGTTGCAAATGAATAGGAGACATGAGCAGGAAAAAATAGATAAGTAAGAAAGTCTGATGGACTTATGTATTTTCTGTCTTGTCTCCTGCGTTGGCATTTCAGTTTAGTCTATGACTTCTTTTTTTAAGCTGTCAGAGTAGATTTTGTGACATGTCAGGAAAAAAATCCAATTACTTTTATTTTCTGTTTCTTCTGAGCCAGGCTGGAGCAGTAAGGCAGTGTTGTCATGTTCCTCTGAAGCAAGAACATGGCCAGCTATGAATAGGATGCTGAGAAAATGATGGAACTAAGTGTCCAACTCCAGTCACTTGTGTAGTCAACTGGAAAGAATATGGATCCTGAAGAATTTGATTATATCTTTCTAAAGCCTGCTACCTTTGTAATGCTCATTGCTGGTCTATAAAGAAGAGAACACCCCCAAATTTCTATCAAGATAAACATGCAAACAGGGGATTTTTTTAACACAGTTGCCTCTGTGGTGAAGATGCGTTCTTGTCACTTTATGCATAAACTACACAAATATCAGATGTGCTCAGTATTTTCAGCAAAAAACTTAGGAACATCTTTTACACTTATATGTAACTATGGGCTCATCTTGCAGAAAAACACAACAAAGAAAATGCCTCTGATTTCACACTGCAGAGGTGGTCTGGTTTGAGAGAAGGGAAAAAAGGCATAAAAGAGAACGTGTAGGATTGTTTTCATGTTTTCTTCTGAAAATCCATATGCTTTCCAAACTTTCCAATAATAAAAAAGCATTTCAGTAAAACATTCTAATATACAGACACTTGGGAAATACAAAATTATCCTCAGCTAATTAACGTCTTTTTCTGTGTAACTCCAGTTCAAATTTGTTCATTTCCCATGCCTTTTTAAAAGAAATCAATACAAAATAGATGACTGCAGCTCCAAGTCAGAACAACTTTAACTGTGATTTAAGAGTTGCTATTCCTATGTCTCCAAGACTAGCCTGAACATATATTTCTACTCTTGGCATTTGAACAGGTGACAGCATTTTTTTCATCAATACCTGAATGAACATCACACAGCAGCAAAGCTCAACCAGCAGTCTCATACACATATAAACAAATTAGTTAATGCTAATATTAAAGCAAACCTCACACGAAAGCCACTCAAAGATTAAAATAACAAACAACCCCCCTGCCCCAGAAAACCATGAGTTCTTCAAACTGTTTGTTCATTTCTTTGTTTAATAGGGACTTTACAGCCTAATCAGACAGCATCCCTTACAACTGATGTTTTCCTTTCCGTTCTTTGGTTCTACCGTCATTATACAGTGCAAAATCCCATGGGCTGCTACAGCTGCTCAAATACAGTAGGACCTAAGTGCATCATAAGAGATATAATCCGGCTAGACACGAAGGCTTTCAAGGGATAGTGCAGCACTCTTTGTAAATAAGAGCACTTTGTTATTCAAAAAATTTTATTTTCTACTTGGGGTTGCAGGGGGAGATCCAGTACTGGTAGGACCACTGTGAAACTCTCCAGAAGACCTCCACAGGTTCAGGTGCCTGGGTGGTTAGGGAGATGGGACACCCTGATCACATTTTCTATCATGCATCCAACAGACCATGAAGGAAAGTCAAGCCAGCAGTTGCCAGAAAAGTAGGCAAATTCCTACTGGATTTGATGACATGTAGCTTCCTACAGAATCCTGACAGGATTCCACCAGACCTTCTTCAAAACCAAGCCACCTTATAAATATTGCAAATATTTTGAAAATTATAATTGAAGAAAATATTATTATGTTGTAATTTTTTCACCCAGCAATGTTCTCATCCAGAAGTGGTCTCAAATACAGATTGCATGAGGCACTCAAAGAAGCAAAGATCAAAGCCGTGAAATTAAGTCTTTTCTTTTAAAAATACCAGAATTTTTTTGGCTAAATATATCAAAATAAAGYGTCAACATTTTTATTTTTTGTACCAAAAGTCCATTTCAAGGCACAGAAATCATTACCCAACTAAGATTTCTCAAAATTACTGGGACTTCCTTGAATATTTTCTCAAGAGAAGTTTCTTGTGATTTGAGCTTTAATGAGTTACCACATGTGAAATGCTAACAATCAGACACCTGGCACATCCCTCGAACTGTGTTGAGCTTAGTTGTTTTGCTAGCTGCAAAAGTTTACTTCAGAACCCCAGGGAAGCATCCAGATTGTTAGTGAGAATTTATTTCCGACTCAGATGAAAATCCCCAAACTGACCATGAGCTGGTTCCAGCAAATGTGCACGTCCATTCTCAGAAATAATTCCTCTAGATAGGAGGTTATTTTAGCTATGATACGTTATGTAKCTCTTTGTGTTCCAACTGACTTGGGAGGAGAAGGGTGAAGTTTTGCCACTGCATAGATCAGATTTTTTATTTTTTTATTTTTCCCTATCAAATTCCTGCAAAAAGAAAAGTATTAGCAGAAAAGGTTAAGGTTGCTGACAAACATTGGTTGTTTGGAAGGACGGTTTCAGCTGTCTTCCTCTAAAACCTCCATTCATTTTATCCACAGAAGTATTTCGTCACAGCTGTCAAGCTTCCCCTACCTTCCCAAGCAAACAGTCAGAATGATTTGTAGAAACTAGCTGTAACTCCTCACTCACCAATGCAATATGTGAGGAAAGGTTCTTGAAAAATAGAAGATTAAACTGATGGATCACTTGAACTGAAAACTGCAGGGTCAGGTCCATCCCTGGTGTAGCTCTACTCGCAGCAGATGAACTTGGCCTGCTGTTGTTCAGCATACTTATTATCGACCTGGGAGTGTGGGCTAAGGGTTAAAGGCACAGTGCAAATACCTGCTGACAGCCCTGAGCTTGGTCAAAAAAAGAGAGGACTGTACTCACCAGTCATTTGCATGCGATCTGAAATTAGCAGATTTGAAGAAGAGCAGAATTTGGTCTACTATGCAAACAGAAACACAGTAGGTAACAGTATAACTAGATATAGATATAATTCAACATAGAGAAGGGCATGGTAGGAAAATAAATGTTCCAAGTATTTGATATACAAAATTGTAGGTTCTGTACCTGGAGAATATTTGCAGAGGAAGAGTCCTGGATCTAGGCAGCTGTTAATAGAACAGTGTGAAGCTGGCAATGAAGTAGCCAGTCCTACTCTTTTGCCTGTCCAGAACATGTCAGCTTTCCCAGCTCCTCCTCTGTTTCTGTCCTAAAAAATATGGTCTGCTTTTGTAACAGGAACATAAAAATCATCAACTACAATTTTAAAAGGAGCTGTCCGACTTTTGAAGTTAGCAAAAAAAAAAAAAAAAAAAAAAGCCCTCACCTACTGAGAGCTGTTCCTCTGTAACTTCTACAGATTTTCATTCAGTTGCCTGCAAGCAAACCCATGGTATGTCCCTGCACCTTCCTAATGCCCTCTATCTCTTGGATGCAATCTGCACATCTCAAAGCAAACTACCCATTTCCTCCATGACCACACAAACCACCTTTCTCTGTCCTTATCCTCCCTGACTAAAGTGCAGCTCATTCATCTGCCAGAGGCAGACCGCCTGGATGCCTTGGGTCCATGCCCTGCCCTGCTGAAGGACCAAGGACGATCCCCACCCCAAATTCCTGTACAGTCTCCAAGGCTACATCTGGGGATGCAAAAAGAATTAAATATAAGAGAGCACTGGTTTAAAGAAAGGAGTATTTGGACTAATGGGGCTTATCCCCATTTCCAGCTATCACTATTTCTAGAGCTGCTTGATCCACAGCAGGACCTCTCCAGTGCATTTTGCCAGCTAGAAAGCAAACTAGAAGCAACACGAAATAGCAGTCAGAAAATGACACGGAAATGCTGTAGTTCTCTACAATCAATGTTCTATTTGAATACGATGTTCATCTTCATTACACCATTTCATATTTATAACAAAGCTGCTTGTCACTCAGATGAATCCAACCAAGATACATCCTTCAGTTTAATTTGGTTTTGGTTTAGGTGAATAGCAAAACCTCTGTCTGAGGTCTGTTTATCTCTGACACTGGCTGGTAAATGCAAGAAAAAAGCGAATTTCGAAGGGTTTGTCAAATCTCAGTGCTTCATGTAGCTTGACCTTTCTCTGAATGCAACGACGCTTACTTGTATAAATAGTAATGGATGACACAGTATTTCTCCCCTGCTTTTTCCCCCTCTCCTTAGGATACCAAATATCCTATGGCCTCCCCACTAAGTCAGGGACATTTTAAAACTGAACTTTTTTCCCCCTTTAGCAAGGAGGATGTCTGAGAACATATTGTCCAATGCCAAATCAGAGCAGTGAGGTAATGCTTCCTGTCCAATTTCCTTTTCTTGCCTTCTTTTTGGTCCAATTTGCTGCTAGTGCTTATTTGGTGAACTAAWAAATTGAATACTGAGTTCCACCACTCCACAATCAGCAAACCTCGTTAGTTTGGGTTTTAAAAACATGAATAGAACCTTTGTACTGTGATATTTCAAAAGTCAAATATCCTCAGTACAATGGCAGACAACCATGGCCACAGTACTAATCCACATAATGTAAAAAAAATCCCACTATTCTTCAGGTTGGGCTACAGATGATTTACAAGCTTTTATGYTGGCTGAGGACCTAATGGAGCAAATCTCACTTGCATGAAAGAGAAGAGGCAACTGCTGGCTCAGTAGCATTCTCCTCACCTTTACCCAAGAAACACTTTGGTGTTTCTTGAAAAACAAATCAGAGTATGAGAATGGAGTAAAAGTAAAGACATTCCTCACTTTCTGTGTTCCAGTGTCAGCATAGAATCATAGAATATCTCAAGTTGGAAGGGACCCATAAGGATCATCAAGCCCAACTCCCTGCTCCTCACAGGAATACCTAAAACAAACCATATGACTAAAAGTGTCGTCCAGATGCTCCTCGAACTCTGACAGGCTTGATGCTGAGACCACTTCCCTGGGGAGCCTGTTCCAGTGACCGACCACCCTCTCAGTGAAGAACCTTTTCCTAACGTCCAATCTGAACTTCCCCTGACACAGCTTCATTCCATTTGCTCGTGTCCTGTCGCTGGTCACCAGAGAGAGGAGACCAGCACCTCCCCCTCCACTGCCCCCCTTAAGGATGGTGTAGACTGCGATGGGGTCACCCCTCAGCCTTCTCTGCTCCAAGCTGAACAAACCAAGTGACCTCAGCTGCTCCTTGTAAGTCTTGCCCTTGAGACCTTTCACCTTCTTGGTTGCCTTCCTCTGGACACACTCTCATAGTTTGATGTCCTTCTTATATTGAGGCGCCCAAAACTGCACGCAGGACTCAAGGTAGGGCCGCACCAGTGCAGTGTAGAGTGGGACAATCACTGGCTACCGATGCTGTGCTTGATGCAGCCCAGGACACAGTTGGCCCTTGTGGCTGCCAGGGCACACAGGACAGACCTTCCAGCTCTTTCACCAGCTTTGTTGCCCTCCTCTGGACACATTCAAGGACCTTCACATCCTTCTTAAATTGTGGGGCCCAGAACTGCACACAGCACTCAAGGCCGCACCATCACTAAATACAGCGGGATAATCACCTCTTTTGACCGTCTGGTTGTACAGTGTTTGATGCACCCCAGGATGCAGTTTGCCCTCTTGGCTGCCAGGGCACACTGCTGACTCATATTGAGCCTGGTGTCAACCAGCACCCCCAGATCCCCTTCTGCAGGGCTGCTCTCCAGCCACTCCTCTCCCAGTTTATACTTGTGCTCAGTGTTACTCTGTCCAGGTGCAGAATCCAGCCCTTGGACTTGTTAAATTTCATGACATTGATGATTGCCCAGTGCTCCAATCTGTCTAGATCCCTCTGCAAGGTGTCCCGTCCCTCAAGAGAGAGTCAACAGCACCTCCCAGTTTGGTATTATCAGCAAACTTGCTAATGGTGCATTCAACTCCTGCACCCAGATCATTGATAAAAATATTGAACAGAACTGGCCCTAGGATTGAGCCCTGAGGAACACCACTGGTGACCAGTCACCAGCCAGATGTAGCCCCTTTTACTACAACCCTCTGAGACCTGCTGTCCAGCCAGTTCTTCACCCAGCACACCATGTACCTGCTCATCTCACAGTTGGACAACTTGTCCAGAAGGATGCTGTGAGGGACAGCATCAAAAGCCTTACTAAAATCCAAAAAACCTACATCCACCACCGTCCCTTCATCCACGAGGCAGGGGACCTTATCATAGAAGGATATCAAAATAGTTAAACAGGACTTTCACTTTGTGAACCCGTGTTGACTGTGCCCAATGATTGCATTGTTCTTTAAATGCCTTTCAGTAGTACCCAGTATGATCTTCTCCATAACTTTTCCAGGGATTGAGGTTAGACTAACAGGTCGGTAGTTACCCAATGTCTTATGGACTTACCTAGCTGTGTGCTGGACATTTTGTCCAGAAGGATACTGTGAGACACAGTATGAAAAGCTTTGCTAAAATCCCCAAAAWACACATTTACTGGCTTCCCTTGGTGAACTAGATGGGTGACCTTGTCATAAGCAGGACTTTCCCGTCATGAACCCATGCTGCCTATGGCCAATGATGGCTTTGTCTCTCAAGTGTTTTTCAGTAACTCCCAGAATGACCTTCTCCATAATTTTACTAGGCAATGAAGGTGAGGCTGAGAGGCCTGTAATTACCAGGGTCTTCCTTCTTGCCCTTCTTGAAAATTGGGACAACATTTGCCAGCTTCCTCTTGACTGGGACCTCTCCAGACTTCCAAGACTGTTGAAAAATTATGGAGAGAGGTCCCGCAATGACATCAGCCAGCTCTTTCAGGACCCTGGGATGAATCTCATCAGGCAGCATAGACTTATGCACATCCAGCTGGAGCAGCAAGTCTCGAACAAGCTCAGGGTCAGCTGGGAGTTTATCAACCCCCCAGTCATGGTCCTCCAACACTGGGCTCCACGGATCCCAGGGCCCATCATTGGTGTTAAAGACAGAGAGAGGTGAAGAAGGCATTAGACATCTCTGCTTTGTCTATGTCCCTATTTGTGAAGTGACTGACCTCATCAAGTAATGGACCAATGTTATTTCTGATCCTCCTTTTGCTGTTAACATATTTAAAAAAGCCCTTTTTGTTGTCCTTCACAGTGCTGGCCAGCAGTGATGACCCAAGCTGAAATTGTACCTTACAGAAGCCAACTTAATTGGCGTAGTGTCTTGAGGGGGCAAGACCTGCATCTGCAAAGGGTAGGGAATCCCATGACTGCCACAGGAGCAGTGCTGCAAAGGAGAGAGGAACAGCCCAGAGCAGAGATCCTCCACAGTCTCTTGAGCGATGGTCCCCAGATTCATCCTGACCATCTTCACAACTACAAATTACGCATTTAAAACTCTCTGAAGTCTCTGGAACATCCAGGTATTTCCACAGAAAACAATTTAATTCCCACAATTTTATGATTTTCAAGCAATATTTCATGAATAACATAGAAATGCTGCATTTACTTATATTCAGGATCAGCCTAGCCTGATCAATAATGATTGCTCCTTAAATGGAGCTTAAGAAGTTTTCTCTAAAATTAACTGTGCCCCAACCAAATATTATGGTGCTGCAATTTATGATACAATTCTCACAGCTTAAATCTGATGAGAAAAAAGAAGAAAAAAAGCACAAGTGTGAGCTATATAACGGTTTCTTTTCCAGAAGCTGAAATATTCATTTTGCTCGTAACTAAATGAAAAACAGAAATGCATGAAATAATAAAAAATTATGAGAAAAAATAAAAACATGAAGAAATAAATTTATTTTTAACTGTAATCTTCTCTGCATTTTGTAGCCTATTTTGCAAATTTGTATAAGGCATTCATCACTGAAATGAAAGCTTTACATGTAATGAAAACCATTACATAGATAAAAAATAATATAATATATTAAGGTTACAATAATGAAGGGGAAGGTTTCACACAAGATTACAGATTTGCCTAAAGTAACTCCTTTACTTTACCTATAATTACTATTAAATTGACTTTTATCCACAGCATAATTAATATCCACAAAAAAGGGCATTTTTCCATTAACCCACTTTAGAAATAATTTGTACTTCTCTCTCAGATACATATATGTTTATATTGCATAATTGCCAAAATGTTCTTAATTTCATCCTCAACTTCACATGGCAACTTAAATAAGAAAATTTATATGTAAGAAATGATCTGTTCTGTTTTAAGTTGGACTGGGCAAAAATAGGTGACATTTTTAGTTTAAAAAAATTATGCTACTTCAGTATCAACCATCCTCCCTGAAATTGGCCTCTGATGCCACTCACAAACAAATCAACAGGATTCTTATGAAATGTAGGATTTGTACAATTGCTATTCCTACTGGCACAGGTGCTACACCGAACCAGATTATAGAGAGCATCAGAGTGCTGCCAAGTTGTGGCATTCTACCTCCATCAGCTGTGACGGTACTGACTCCAGCCAGGAGCCACCAGGTTTCTCCACCTGCAGCAACCCCATAACTGATATTCTGCTTGCTTGGAGCCCACTGTGTACCTTGCAGACCTAATTGTCCCCTCTTCACCTTCGCCTGGCCCCAACCTGAGCCACTGCCAGTCTCTGTCTTCAGAAATACTTTCGGAAGTCCTGCATGAATATAGACAGGATTTGTAAAAGTACTACAGTCTTTGCGTACCAGTTTCACTTTCTCTCAGTCTGCCACAGCTCTAGGGTTTTCTGCCAGGTCATGTTTTGCTTGCTCTGCTGCAGCTAGCATAATAGCAGTTTAAAAGCATAAGGCTGGCAAATTTTCTATCATGTACACTGGCTAATTTGACAGAAGTATGATTGTGTGCCTGCTCCTGATTGACATATATTTGCATTGCCAGGTCTTACTGTGTGAAGATCACTTATTAGTTCTTGTGAAATCATGGCTTAGATCTCAAAATCTTGGGTTAGCAAATGTTGTGAACACTAGGGAGAACATGGCATACTCATTCTCCCCCTGGAAATTTTTTTGGCCAAATCAGAAGGACTTTGAATAAAATCTTTTTAGCAAAAACAAAGGCCAACCAATAATGACATAGAAGAAGGTGGCTGAGTAACAGCAAAAATTGTGTCTTGATTCTTGTCAAAACATGGACTCAAAATCTCAATCAGGAAATATATTTTTAAAAAAGGGATCTAAAGAAAATTCTCAGTATCTTTTCCTGAAATAATATGAAATTCCAGGAAATATAGTTCCCATTGTTTTCTTCATTGTTCAGAAGTTATGGCCTTAACATAACAACATAAGGGGAGAGACAAGAAAGTGCAGAGTGATATCTGACGGAACAGTACCACAGGGAAAGCTGTTCTGACTTTGAAAATGAGGAATTGATACAGTGAAAGTAGGTGAGGGAGAATGGAATAAGCAGAGGAATATGTCTTGAGTTCTGTGCTGTATAGGGGTTTTTTGCTATAAGTGAGTAGAGAGAAAAAAAAGGAAATTAAGTCACACAGTCTCCAGGACGATTGTGATTATCTTGCCTTTCTAATGAGGATTTCTTCAAGAAGATGAAACTTCAAGTCTAAGCAGAGTTCTGAATAAATATTACTCATGAGGACACACAAATATAGCAGGAAGGAAAAGCAAAGATCTGCAGTTTTTTGTCTGGAAGCACTTGAAATGATGACAGCCCTGTCACAGGCATCATATGCATTTATTTTCTAGGATAAGGCAACAGATGATTAAGAAGATGTTTGCGAGGAAGACAACCTCACGTAGTTCTCTCTGTGCTACATTAGAAAATAATCACTTAATTGCTCAATTTATTGCGAAGAGCCTGCAGCCATTCTCTGTCCTGAATAATACATGGATTTTTCAGTTTTTCATCTCTCTGCATCAAGTCCCTGTTACAAGCACCCATCGCCTCTGTGGTTGCTCACTGTGTCAAAAACACCACTGAACTGCTTTGTGTCCAATCCCTCATGCACGTGTGATGAGCAGAGACCTCAGTTTAATATAGGAAATGGCCCCACCACACAACACAAAGATCAGTAAGCGACTACAGAATGCAGTCAACAACTATGTTCTTCTGCCAGTCCCTGAGACATGTTACAGACACCATCAACTTGGCTACAATACTGCCCATTTTAACAACACATCACATGTTTTACTCTCACCTAGTGCCACTGGCAGAAGAAACTTTTATATTCTTGACCACGTACTCTGTTCAGCCTAAATGGGGAGACACTGACGTGAGCACCGCTTCCATGCTCTTCCTAAGGGCCTTCTTTTTCAGATACGCCTCCACTGGTAAGGAAAGTTACAGACATCACTTAAGAATCAAAAGGAGACAAAATTTTTTCCAGTTTTGTTAACTTTTCCACAAACTCTTTCTTTTCCTCAAATCTTAACTCTTTTCCAAAGATGTTAAAAATGGGGGAACAAGGGTTGCCCTTCTGGCCAAGTTTTCTATCATCAAAATATACATTCTCATGCAGAACTCATGCTGGAAAAAATACTGACCTTAAAATCAAATCAAATAAATGTATTGAATGTAGCACAAATCCGTACAACAGATTTTCCCACTCTTCTTCATCAAACACTCTTACTGATATGCAGGCAGTCTCACCCAGATTTCACAGAAAGTTTTGGATCAGACACATAGCTATTACGTGGAATTCCTCAGCATGTGAACCTTCAAGCTCTGCAATACACAAAGCTGCACTTCTACAATAAGTATATGCATAGATGCACAATTCTCACATCTGCACATTTACCAAGACCTAATGATTCCATTTATTGGTATATTGCATGAAGTGTGTCCTTTTTGAAGTGAGCATATGCTCACTTCCAGGCAGCCCACCAAATGCACCTTTTGCCTTCCTCAGCACAGCATTCATAATGTTCATAACGTTCTTTCACAACAAGTCTTACTTTGTTACCTGTGACAATTGACTAGATTTAGACCACCGTTTATTCACGCACAGTTCTTTGTGCTACAGAAAGAACCCATCTTCCTCAAATACTCTCAAAACTAGGCCAGCATTTGCTTCTACTGTTACATAGGTAAATTCAAAATACCAAGCTGGGAAATACAGTCACCTTACTACAACATCAGACAATATTTAAATATTAAAGAAAGATAACCGGACATTGAACACATGTATGTCCCTTAGGCATGGAGCTCTCATTTTCCAAAACAGTGTGACCTGTTGGGTAATACTAGTGATACCTAACCTACTGCCTCGTAATTTGTCCAACATACCTCCAGAATCCCAGAGTTCAACTCAAAACTCTGCTTGGTGAGTGAGAAACACGGACAGTCAGTCTTCATCACAAAGCTCTTGCTCATGGAAGCAGCTGTCTATCAGCATCCCTGGGACCACTCACTTAAGGAGGTGTGCATAGGGCCTGTCTGTCCAAATTTCAGTGTCTAAAATACAGAAGTCTGCAACTGAACTACTTATCAAGACTTCTTTTGTAGCCAGCAAAAAGTAAATGGCACTTTTAAGGCATATTTCATCCTACAGCAATGTCCTAAGTCAGATTACTCTTGAAGAAGCTGTTTTTCTACATCAACTGTAAAGTGAGTTGAGGCAGTAACTAAAAACATGAGAATGGCTTTCCTTCACACATCAAGGTCTATCTATAACAGTGTTGCTCTCGCAGCAACCAATAATGGATTAACTGTAGGGAACAGCCCAGGGAAACAGTGTTGGCTGTTAGAAAAGGTCTATCTTTATCATAGGATGTAGTACGATTTTAAGGACACAAACTAGGCCTAGCAGTCTGGACAGGCCTTCATCTAATCCTAATGCCTTCATCTTCTAGTGACGGCACACATGCCCACATCTTTTGATAGATTCATTTCACAATGAACTAATGAAATAATAAGCCCCCAAAAGTCATCTTTTGTCTAATATTCCATGTTGTTCATACCTAATATACTATATCCAGCTTTGCTGTTTATTGTCTGGTGCACAGAACAGTCCAGAGAGTTAGAAAATTGTATCTTACCTTCAAAACAAAAAAAGTTAGCAACCTTAAACAAACAAGAAAATGATTTGGTCAAAACTGCATATTCTGAGGCCAGGCTGAGTTACAAAACAGCTAATGAAATATGCCATCCTAGAAAGACGCATATGTATCACATATGACATGGGATCATGAACAACCACACTAAATGATACTATTTGGCATAAAACATACAAAAGGCATTTGTATGGAAATGTAACACATTGCAGCCCCAGGTAGCTTTGCATTTCTAATCTGTTGTCTTGCCTAATAGGTGAAAAACTTAAGTAGCTTGTTTAGAGCTTCATTTACAAAGTTAATAATAATTAGAATTATTTACTCAAAGACAAAAAAAGGACTGAGGTGCATAAAATTAAAGACCAATCTTAAGAAAGCAAACACTATTTTATATTATCCTTATTTTACAAACTGGATAGAATCAAAAACTGAGTAGAAATAATCTCACTATATTAAATTGAAAGATTTTACAGATTAAAAGAAAGTACAAATTCTTCTGATCTGAAGATTATCAACAGAACTGCTCTTGAATTTTTAGTTGTCATTAACCTTCACTACGTTTCCTCAGTGCATAGCACAGGAAGCACTAGTTATCTGTCTTGTTTTTTCAAACAGTGTCAGAGGGACTTAGACCATAACTATCTGAAAAATGCAAACCAGGCTGCTCTAGCAACTGCTACACTGATGTCCAGCTGTGGAAAAAACAGTATCACATAATCTTCTCTACTGAAAAAGCTGAGGCAGAGCAGGATGGGAGGAGGCATGAAGAAAACACTTTATTGAACTCTACAATACAGACAACATAAAACATTTTTGAAGGAAAGTCTAGGAAATACCTTATCTCAATTGCTGGAAGACATGCATAAAATCTTTTGGTTCATGGGGGAGGGGAAGAAGAGAAGGGTAAAATTTTAACAGTTTGTGTGCGTGTGAGTGTGTTTATTCCACTGGACATTTCAAGGCAGCGTTGCTCAGGTGGCCATAGAATTCCTAATGACAATGTGTCCATAGTATTCAACATACATTCAGATAACATTTTGGTCAGGACATTCACCTTCTGATGGACAACTGAGAGGTTTCCATGGATAGAGTAAAAAGGTATATTAAAAAGATCCCACTTCTGTCACTTTGTTACCCACTGATGACTAATTACTTTGAAATTAATCTCTTCTTGTTTTTTTTTTAATTTGGAAACAACAAAGGGACAAAAGATTCTCAGTATTAGTTATGAGAACACAATTAGGCCCTATCACTATTCATTTTTAGTTTATTCATGCTGACTTCATATGAACTTAGCATAAATTATACTATGCTAGTCTTAGAAGAGCGCACTTTATAAGATAAAATAGTTTTATGCTGTGTTGCCAAATGCAGTTTTTAGAAGATGGTGTTCACTCACAGGTTCCCAAGTTGTTTCCATGAAATGCTCTCCCAAGACAAGAAATCAGTTTGCAAGCTTGTACTGAGCAGTTTGATATGAAATTCAGTAAAACTAGTGCATTTGAAAAATCTGCAATAAAAAATCTGGACTTTTTCTTAAAGGTGATATTAAATGAAAACCCAATCTAACTAAATTTGGGCTTGTAATGCAAAGAAAGTGTGTGAAGTGCTGCTATTCTTTTTAAAGTAAAAAACTCCCTCTGTATCTTTGCCTGTCTTTGCTTCTTCCAGCCTAGTTTAATTAGGTGCTTTCTTTCTGACCGAACAGCTTGACTGTCTGCCTTTTTACATTCTCTTAGCAGTGACAACTGTTTATTTAAAACACCGAGACACCTTGCTGAACACACCGAGACACCTTGCTGAACATTGTGGAGTATGAACACCTCTGGTCTCACAGGCATCCAAAGGGCTTTGTGGGACAAGAAAAAAGGTCCATCAGTGCCCTTTTGACGGACAGTAGCCAGAAGAAAGCTTGTATCTCAGGTACTCACTGAGCTGCCATCAGTAACCTCTAATCACTCCGCAGTCTCTTATGTGTCAAACCATCCTTACATGGCCAAGGACTGCTTCATTCTCTCTATATTGACCCCTCCAGAGGTAATTAATCATGATGCAAAAAGGCTAATGGGCCTACACAGGCAACCCTGAGATTTGGCTTTGCAAATTCATCTGCTGCCCACATGCATGATAAGGAATAAACAGGATTAACTTCCCAGCATTTGGAAAATGTTAAGAGAGACAGGTGACTGCACAAGGCAGAGGTAGCATAGCTTTAAAAGATGGAAGATTTTTCAGCCACACATTATGCTGTTTGACTCCAGCCCACCTTACTGCTAGTGCTGCATAGACCATCCGTAGATCAGGAAGGTGGGATACCCTCCACCATTTGCAAGATGCAGATAATTAATAGAAATAGCTGACATCTACATTTACTACAATTCCTTTCTCACACTCATTGCAACTACAACTCAACTCTATTAATTAAGAACTCAAGACTTAAGAGGTCACAGAAATAGAGAGCTTAGAAAGGGGTAAAAATTGCTCAAGGGATAGTATCATTTGTAAACTTTTGGCACGTGGTTTAACATAAGATCTCTGTGCCTGAAGAAATAGTACTGGATTGTAATAACATCTTTGAGAACTTCAAGACTGAATTCGAAGGTAAATTTAAAGGGAGAGCGATGAGCAGTCATCAGGTCTTAATTGTAGGAAAAAAGCCTTCAGCAAAGTTAAACTTAATCAAAACTAAAAATTGTGATAATTAAACTTTTAGAGTTCTTAGAGATATTTTGTTTCTGACTGTAACGGAACACCTAAACTCTCCATTCACATAATAATGTGTGAGATGAATATTTCAGACAACAGGATAGATCCTTCTGTTAAAAAAAAATCTACAGAAAACAGCAAGGGACAGATATAGCAATTTGGTTGAATATGAACCTGTTACCAGAGAAGTGTAAAAGAAGACAATTGTGTCAGGCTGAAGGTTGCACAGCAGAAGTCATCTGCCATTCTCATGCTGTTGATCCCACAGCCAGGCTTCTGGCATCTTGGCGACAGCTCATGAAGTGGCTCTGTGCAAGAAGACTGTTACGGTCCCCTCCCCCCTATAGGGGACATTCAGGCTGTGCCAGGCCCTTCAAGCACCCAAGGTTTCACCTGTGCCTCAAACAGGAGAAGGAAACTCTATTAATAACTCTTCCTCTGCCATTCTGCCAAGCTACAATTAAAAAGTCCTTTGGAACTACACCACTTAAAAGGATCCTTATCCTTCCTAGCCTTACCAGTAACCTCTTTTAGGATCCTACTTACTTGTTACGAACACTGCTTGATTGACAATTTTGGATTAAATCCTTGGGGAGAGAATGGGAAAATAATCATCCTTTCATTGACAACTGTAGCTTCCCAGCTCCCTCTCTGACTGGGGTAAAAGCAGAAACAGGAGTTCATAAAAAGAAAACAGCAGGAACAGGTGAGAGATTGCAGGAGAAGAGAAGGCATGTTCTTAGGACGGTGGTTGTATGCTTTCTAGAAGATGTATCACTACCACAGCTACTGAAGACTATAAGCTAAATAAAATTCGTTGGATTTTATGCCATCCAGTTTTTTTACTCTTCTGTCAGCACCATTCTATCTTTTTTTTTTACTACCACAAGGTAAGGGTGCACTTTGACAATTATAGCTGCTCCACCAATAGGCAGTAATTTATTTGTAAGTGAAAGTCTTATGTTCCAAATAAATTGACTTATTCTTTCTTTATACAGATCATACAGATACATCACAGATGCTGACTTCTATTGTATCAACAAAACAAAACACTTTCGTTTAGCACTTTTACCTCTCCACAGTTTCATATCATTACAGCAAGTAGTCTATGCAAAACCTGCAATATCTAACACCAATACGCTTTCTCCCCGTAAGTTTTAATTGTGTTCTTCTTTTTAATCTCCCCTGCTTTTGTGCTGGTAAGGTTCAGCTTGACATATAGCCAAGTAGAAGTCCCAAAAAAGAAAAATGCACCAGTCACGTCAATGTTCTTCAATGTTCACCATCACATAACAAAAAACAGAGGATATCCCTGATCCCTACAAATGGCTGAGGCTGAAAGGTTTTAACTCCCACTGATTTTGGAAAGGTAAATATTTAGTCTCAGGAAAACTGATACCTTGAAATGCACACAAGAATCATTCTACTAGTTTGTGACATTAATAATACTAGCAATAATAATAATAATATACCCATCTCCCTTTCCACCTTTTTGATGAGTTAGCACTACAGGTAAAAACACAGAACATGTTATCTTCAGTGAAAATTATTGCAGATTTCCTAAAATAAATAATATCTTGGACTCAGAATCTTAGGTACGTTGACCACAACCTCTAGGACAAACCCACCCTTCTTCGTAACAAACCAAGCATGGAATAGTACTACATCATTACTAAGTGTTTCTACTGAGGGAAAGCCTTAAAATGTCTGAGGGGTCTCCCTGCTCTAGGCACTCTACAAACCAAAACCTATCAGATAAAGAGCAGGCTCTGCTCAAATATGTTCAGAATCACATGACTATGACTGGAACAACTGGTGGCCTTTTTTTGTTTGTTTCCTTTTCCTAATTTTCCTTATTCTTTGTTCTTTTTTAGGGAACAGAAGGGGGAAACAACTCAATAGCTCTTGCAATTTTACTTCTCATGTGTTTAGTGTGATCTTCTCAAAAAGTACTACCTGCTGTGTGCCACCTGCTGCACAAATGATAGACTACTTCGAACAGATTGCACCTGAAAAAGGAAAAAAGGAAAATATCTCCCCAGAACTTCCATTTTTCTCTCCCTCATATTACTATCAAAATATTTTTTCCTCCCTCTTTTTTGTCCACAAACATGATTGCTTTCAATATTTTGAGTGATCTCACAGCTTTTAGAAAGTGGTACAACTCTAACCATACTGTCTGAGTAGTTATGAAGGAAGAGACGGGCAAGCTGTGCTCAGCAGCACACCCCAGGTCTGGACAGCTCAGTGACCTCATTAATGGCTGTGGACATGGCAAAGGTGCACCAAAGCTACTTCTGGTTTCCACTCTAAAGATTTCTCTGCACAGGTAAAAGGGAGAGATGGTATAGCCCAGATCTTGGTTCAATGGCAGGTACCATAGCATTATGTGCTACTCCAACCACCCTCTCTATTCATGTTCATCCTTTCCACAAAAGATGTGAAGACAACTATAAACACAGGTGGCTTTCTGACAGGGGCTCAAGTGCAGTCATGCGGTTCCCGAAGTGTTTCAAGAGCTTTTTGTATCTTTGATTTCCCATCCCGAGAGATCAAAAGGGCTGTGAAGAAGAAGAAAATCCTTTTCAGCTATGACAGAATCAGGTATCTGTTCTTGACAGATAGATAATGAAGGTACTTTTAATATTTTAATAGTCTGATTTTGACAGCTGTCTTGGAAATCACATGGTTTGGAGAATCAGTTCTTATTCCTGTATTTCAGCTTGAGATGAGACTATATTTAACTAGGCATTGAGAAACTGTATTGTATAAAGCTTCCAGCATCCAAAGATCTTTAAACTGCAGGTGATACACAAAGAAAAAACAACACTGAAAAAAAGTATTTAATAGTATTTACACAGTGACCACTATTGTGGTCACCATTAATTGTGCTACCTCTTAAGTTATCCATATACAAAAAGAGTAGGTGAAGTGCATCAATGACCACCTGAATATGCCATAAATGTTGTTTAGAAAAATCAAACCAACATCAGCAAGTTGTGTATCCAGTACAGAAAGTCAACTCCTCTCAATTCATCCTCTCACAGATATGTTCTGTAAGCATATTAAAAAAATTCTGTAAATCAGTTTATTTTTTTAATTAAAAATACAGACCAGAATGTTTGAATTTTTTTATCAGCTGATAAGAAATTTCATCAACAATCTGATGATTATATATTCTCAAATTCCCATGAATGTCATTTGTGCCCCCAAGGGAAATGCTCTCTGGAAATCAAATCATTTGACTGACTCTTCATAATTTCTCCAAAGGCATTTAAAGTCTACCTTTGCACCTGCAAAATTCAGCAAGTCCATGTCCCCTTGGCTCATCACAAATTTAGTTGGACAGATAGGTTCTTCACTCAGAAAAATACATTTCCTTCCTTTACAGTGCAAGTTACTACCATCTTTTTAATTTATTTTCTCTACTTCTATTTCTGCACCTTCTTTCATTTGCATGTATGCAACTCATCTCACCTGCACGTGAGGATAAGGATCTAGATCTCTTCATGTCTCTTCCAGATTGTGTCAAAGCCAAAATCTAGCCAGTTTCAGATGGATGCACTTTGCTTGAGCCCAGTATCAAGAAACTCCATTCTTCAAAGATCTTGCAGTCTCTCATGCTTCCATCTGCTCACAAGCAAAGATGTCCATTAGAGCAGAGACTTTATCTTCCGTATTTTATACATAGACCCTCCCCTTGGCACTCAATAACAAACACAAATTAATTTTTAAAATTATCCCTTTCATTGATCATAAACACTTTTTCATGTCAATCTCTCAAGGAGAACATCAGTATCCACTGCTGGCAAAGCCATAGCTGGCTGTACTGGCTTCAGATTCACTAGTATGAGGCTGTCTTACGCCAGTTGGAAACACATCCTCACCAGCCCAGGGACACAAGTCCCCTTGCAGCTCCTAAAAATCACCTCTAATGAGATGCAAAAGTAAGATAAGGATTAAAAACCCCCGAATTTTCAAAAAGCCCAAAAAATACCAAGACAGACCTTCATTTCAAAATAAATTCAATGACTTCAAAGAAAATATACACAGTCTGAAAAATGGAGGGATTAAGTTCTACATGAACAATTTGTCACTATTCATTGGCCTTGAAATCAAGATCCTACAATCAAATTCTCTGTCAAAAATTTGATAGACAATCCCAAAGTCCTCTAGAATATATTACTGATATCTCCAGAGTGTTTACCCAGAACAACCTCATCTTGGGTTTTTACTTTAAGCGCAAGAATGTTAGTGTCTTCAAGAAAATAGGACAGTTAAACTTAAGGAAAAGTAATTAAATTTGATCACCTTTTTGTGATTGTTTGGTTATTTTTTCCTAACATTATTCTAAGCAGTACTTGAAAAATGCCTGAAAGCCTTTAAAATTCTCATACGTGGCAGAGCTTCCTTGCTAGGAGCATTACTGGCCATTTTTTGTTCCTTGTTAATCACTTTCCTACCAAGATCTTAAGACCCCAAATACTTATATTCTCAGAATTTTACTTTGTGTGATTAGAGTTTCATTAAATAAACCCAAGGGAGTGCAGCCTTTCAGCCTGATATGACTACAGAGATAATTAAAAGAAAACTCAAAGACCTAAGAAGATCTTTCTAGCATTCAGGTAGAAAAGGCATAGGTCATCAGATAAGGGAAATAGTTTGTTCTTTTTATTTTACAGTTGAAATAACTCTCCATCAGCAGACAAAAAGATGACCTTATACAAGCCTGTCCTTCTTCCTCCTCACCTTTTCAAGAAAGAAATCACACAGACACAATTACAGGCAGTGTAATATCCATAATACACTTGCATTTCAATACATCACACCCCTGTCCAGTGCTGTTGTTTCCACTGAATTTATACCATACATAGACGAACAGATTGAGAAACAGACAAATAAATAAAACCGTAAATGTAAACATAACAGACACTTCCCACTAGCTCCTATGTCATTTGTTTGGGGAATCAGTTTTTCTGTCCTGTTGCAGAGTAGTTAGATCACTTTCAGTACATCTGGAAATAAAAAGCAAACCAAATGTACATGTTCAAGGCCTTTAAAATTGTGAAGAACATTGATCTGAGTCTGCAGACCTAATTCACAACATGACAAGTATCACGGGATGCTGTCAGTGGGATATGAAGGGGGCAGGAGGGTTGTTTTGACTTTGAGGCCTTAAAATCTTCCTGATTGTTCTCAGTTATAAAAAACCTCACTAAATTTGGTGATTATATGACTATTTTTGATACTTCTCCTTACCTAACTGCACCATCATGTTATGGGTATAGAGATCCTACTCAAGGTCAGAATTTAATTGTAGGCAGGCTGATAAGACGTTGTAGTAGGAGATAGTCAGCTATCCTAGAGCATAAAGAGTTTTCATTCAGGGGGGCAGAGGGGAAGAGAAAAAAAATATAAAAAGAGGGTCTAGCACCTGCACTATCAAAGGCAGCAGGACAACTTTCCAATAACTAGAGTAAAATCTGAATAGTTTTGAGAGTATGGAACTGTGCAACCTGGGAATCTCCGCAGAGGAAATCATTGACCCAATACGTAAAAAACTTGAAATTTCAGTCTCAATCCCTGTTACAGTCACACATTCATCAGTCAATTTTACTGTCTCTTGATCCACCTACTCCATCCAGATTTCCATTTCATTATTATGAGGGTGTTTATTTTCTGCTACTCCTGGCTGCGGTGCTCACCAGCCCAGGTTTGTTTTGTCCTGTCTCTGAGTTTGTACAGTTAATAGAAAAYGATCCTGACTGAAAGGCACATATAACTCAGTTAATTGCTTCACACTACAGTACACTGCCATTTAGAACTGGTCTGTTTCTTTTCATTGTAACAGCATGGAAGTAAATAAGCAATTTTCGTACATACTACAAAAAATAAGCATGTCAGAGCTTAATTCATATTCTTGTGATTAATAGTCCAGAGTGCTTGGGTAAAATACACCTTCCCTTACAAACACCATTCCATTAGTCCACTCATTTAGGTGTGTAATATATCTGGAATGTGGCTTACTTGACATCTGGGGAAAAAATTAACTAAATAAAATAAGATATGGGAAGAAAGGTTGAAATAGTGTGCTTGGATCAAAATAACAGGTGAGATGGACTCAAAACAATGTCTGTGTTCATTATTTCAGGTGATATCAATCTTAAAAGATCTATGAGCACATCACATTACTCCGAAAAGTATATTTCCTATGCCTTGTTTATTAATGGACAGAAAAGCCAGGCTGAAAAAATGAAATTGATTTTATTCACTTAGGGTTTCATACTCCATTGCACAACCACCACCTAGCAAATACTTCATGAAGAGAGATAATTACTTTAATGAAGATTAAGTGTAATTTAAAATTCACATTCATCTTTATCTACCTAATGCAGGTCTGAATTAAACCTGAAATGGAGGTTCTTCAGTGAGATCTTGCCTTACAATCACAGTCCCACTGTGGTTGCCTTTGGTTTCTTGCTTTCTTCGTTCTCTTTTATACATCATCCATCAGTGCCTTTCATATTGGCCTCAAACTAAGAATTTCCACTGTTCAGTTAACACAGTTTTTCTGATGCCCACTGACACATGCAGAATATTTGGTAATTAAAATCAGAAGAGCAGAAGTGCTGCACAAGTTGTATGTGCATGCAGCTGTTTAGAAAAAAGCCTTCCAGAGTATTGCTAAGGTAGATCTGCTAGTAGGAACATACTCGGTCTTCCCTATTGCCAGTTTTTTTCCACATAGTTTTGTACATGCAGTAACTGCTGAACAAAAAGTAGATTAAGAAGAAATGAAATTTCAGTACTAATCAGAAGTACAGAGTAAAAACAATTATAGAGATATTTTAATCACTTTCAGATAAGCATTAGGCACAGGTATTAAGGTGAAATATAAAAGAAATGTAAATATGTTAAGGCAGGAAAATGTACATTTGAGGTATGCAGACACCTTTAGAGTAGTATTCATAAAATTAAAATTGATAACTTCATTGAATGCAATCCCAAGTCCAATTAAACAGATGCTGAAAAAACTCTGTTATATTTCCTCATTATTTTTACTTCTTGTCTTTCTATATACCAGTATAGGAGTTCTTGAAGGAACTTTAACTTTTTTCTTTTTCTTCACTAAAATCATTCTGACTTCTCAGCTCGCACCAAAAAGTCCTTTCCTCCAATAAATCAATGCAAGAACGCTTTCTCCCACATGACCACCAGTACCTGGGTGAGTGAAGCTGTTCACTTTCAAAAGGAGTTAGCCCAACCTTCTCTGACACCTGGGGAAGATAAGGACTCCTATGCTTGCATCCCTGTGTGAAATACAAAATTTTATTCTGATACAACAGATATGACATTTGTGCAACAAAATTATTTTGGAATATAGTAATGAGTAAGTAGGGCTTCATTACTGAAGGTGTTTAACTAAGACCAACTAAGAACAGAAAATCTGGGAGAAACGCATCACATAACAAGTGCCAGGTCATATTGATAATCTGTGGCAAACCCGGCAATTAATTTTTTTTTTTTTTTTTTTTTAACTTCCAGACTGGTGTCTGAGCCACCAGATCATCTTTCTATTCAATTTTTGTATTTTTTTACACCAGCACATGAATCGCAATCTGAATTTAAGCTTAACAACTGCCTAATAAGTCAGTATGGGAGACTGCTACATACACACTGTCAAGCACCTAATTTCTGCTTTTAACCTACTGTATTTGACAGATGGCAGGTCACTGTTCACAACAGTATTGGGTCAGGTTTTCCTTTTACTTATCCACAAAAAACAAATAATGGAAGATCTGGAGGGTACTTACTAAAATGTTTGCCTACTGACAATTTTTGGAATCATTATAGCTAAGACATCTGATAAAGAAAAGAGCTGATGCAATTTGAGGGCTTGCCTTTCTGAGACTGGCACTTTGCCCAGTAGAAACTGGACAGGGGCAATGAATTAACTTTGTATTTGAATCAATAATGAAGAAGTGAAAGATTCTCTATATTGTATTGCTTATTCTCCAGAATAGAAATATGATTTATACCAATTGTCTTCATTACTTCTTCCCCTCTTCTCATGCCTTTCAGCTATCCATCATTTCTTTTTTTTTTCGTTTCTATTACATGGTGTCTTCTAAGCTTTTTTAGTAATCAATAACTTACATACAAATTAAAAGCTTCAGAAATAAAGCATAATGATGGAACACATCCTGAAATTAAGCTCCCACTTTAAAGGAGATTTGCACTTCTGTTCTTTATATGACCTTCCTTAAGGGTTATGCTGATGGAGCTGCAGCTAGTGACGGTGAGATTCCCAGAACTTAGGACACTTGGCTTCTCACCCTGACGACGCCATTGTCAAGCTGGGATTACTCAACAAAAGGTGCTTTAGAGAGGAACAGAGAGAGAGGGATATGGTCCATCCTTCCTTTAGCAGCACCCACCATGGTTATGCTTTTTCTACTGCATGACAAGTCAGATGCCCTACAGCTGTGCAGAAGGTCTTATGCATACAAACAGGCAATTTCACAAGGCAATTTCTCCAAAGATCAGTTTCCCCAAATGCAAAATGGAGGTAATAATGCATAACTACCCTAGAAAAAACACAATAAAACGTTGAAATGACAGATGCAGCAAAAGTGCAATGCAGTTATCACTATTAATTAGGCTGTTACAAACCATGAACACAACTTCTTTTCACCTAAACCTTTATTTCCTCGATTACATCCTGATTTTTTTTAATGCATTTGCTGCCACTAAATGTAAGATTTAGCATTTAATATTAATAGTCATTAATAGTTTGAATTTCTGTGGACAGAATAAGTTATTTCTACTCTTATAAAATCTTGGGAATACACCTTTCTGCTCTTCCCAGACATGCAGCTTCTGCAAGGTGAGCCAGCACCATAAATAACCTATTTCCAAACCCTTTGCACTATAAGAATGCTAATTCCTTTCTCTGCAGAACACCTTCAATATAAATCTTTTAATTGCCTCCAAAATGCTGATTATCTTCCCATGTCACCTCATGCAGAATGCAAAGATGGTAAGAAAACCATCAACAGAAGACAATATTGAGCATTAAAAAACAAAGAACCATAAGCTGTCACTAAAATTTACTTATCATGTTCGAATGTGAAGTCAATTTCTGTACTCAAGAACTAGCAAAGAAAACATGTTTGGGCCCATCATCATATGAATATATCTTCATTAGTTTTTTTAATCCAGCTGCTCCAAAATCTATAAAACAGCTGTCAAAAAAAGGAATTAATTATTTGTTATTTCAGAAAGACACAAAACACAGTTCCTAAACCTACACCAATCTCTTCTGCCAACTTCTTGGTCTTGGCAAGTTGTTAGCTGAAAGTGTATTAAACCAGCTTGTCAATCCTTCCTCTCACAGTTACCTCTCAGAAGAATGCAGTACCTATGACCACTAACAAGAAACTACAGCTTCCAAAAGGATAGCTACAGGCAGATATTCAGCTTTTAAATCTCTGCCAGTTGCCTGCAAGGTCTAATAACCATGGTCTGTCATCAGTAAATGGGAAAAAGCAAACAAAAAAACCTAACCAATATTGCAACTCTTTATGGGGTAAACGTGTGTCCTGGTTCTGGCTGGGACAGAGTTAACTTTCTTCCCAGTAGCTGGGGGGGCTGTGCTGTGCTTTGGGTTTGGTATAATGGGAACGTTGATGGCCCATTGATGTTTTGGGTGTTGCTGGGTGGTGCTTGCACTGGGCACTTTTCGGCCTCCCATGCCCTGCCAGGTGCAGGGGCAGCTGGCGGGGGGAGCATAGCCGGGGCAGTTGACCCAGCTGGCCAGTGGGGTATTCCATACCATGTRACGTCATGCTCAGTATAAAAACTAAGTGTGTTGGGGGGCTCTGGGTCCCAGGACAGGCTCGCGCATTTCGGGCACACATCAGCTCGGCAACACGTCGGTTCGGCAAGTGGTGAGCAGTTGCATTGTGCATCTCCTGCTTTGTATATTCTATTGTTGTTGTTGTTACCACTGTTATTATTACTGTTCTACTCTGTTTTATTTCAATTATTAAACTGTTTTTACCTTAACCCATGAGTTTTCCTACTCGTGCCCTCCCAATTCTCTCCCCCATCCCACCAGAGTAGGGGGGTGAGCGAGCGGCTGAGTGGTGTTTAGGTGCTGCCAGGGTTAAACCACGACAGTCCTTTTTGGCGCCCAACGTGGGGCTCGAAGGGTTTGAGATAACAACAGACTAACTAGAGCGTATTAAGGAATTTACATCTGTTAACAGTTGTTGGTCACCATAGTAGTTTATCTGATCTGAACCATGCTCTTGTTTTTGCTGTACGTGTTAAAGATTGGTGCTGGTTTCTGCAGTCTGCTGTGCTCTGCAGTGATTAGTGYTGTTTTGCCTGGGAGATTTGTTATTAAAACACTGGCATTGGGCATTATTTGGTATCTGGGTGTTGTACTGAAGCTGTTACTGTACTTTGGGTACCACCTCTTGGAGACAATTAGCAATTACACCTTTTCCTCTGAGGAGCTTTTTATGGAGGAAATACAGAATGGCACCTTCCTCTATGATGTTTTCTCCTTTGTTACAACAACTTGTCAGTACCTCAGACATCCCTGGGTAGTTAAGATACACCTATTGGTATTGCTTGGGAATATTGTTTTGGTTTTGTCTAAAGTTAATAAGCAATTTAAGAATATCATGCAGAGATCTGCCCCAAGGCTGGATAGTTATGAGTGGCAGGGTGTGTGGGATAGCATGGGCAAATGYCTAGGAYGGTGGGCACCCCCAGYRTTTTGGAACTTCACCCCCGAACAAGTGCAAAATCCTGAGAATTTAGTAGAATATTTGGAAAAAGTATGCTGTCACCCTGGCAATTCTAGGGAGACACAGATCACTGCAATGTGCTGGGGCCTGGTCCATGCCTACCGAGCCCTGTTCAACACTATTCAGAACCCTCAAGGGGAACAAAGGGTCTCTGCATCTGAGGACAAAACAACGGGCCCTGCAGCTACCCCAACCCCTGCGGCAGGCACAGCGGCTACTCCACTCCCTGCAACAGAGAACCAACCTGTGCCGGTATCAGTTGCCCCTGTACAAAAAAGAAAGTACACAAGAAAATCAGCTCGTTTAGTAAGGGATGAAGACGAACCAGGGCCATCAGGAGAACAGGAGRAGGAAGAGGCAGAACCCGTAAATGAGTTGGTAACCACCCAATCCCTATCCCTGAGTGAGCTACGAGATATGCGAAAAGATTTCAGCCCGCTGTCGCCTGGCTGCTCCGATGCTGGGATAATGGGGCCAGTGGCCTGGAATTAGAGGGTAGGGAAGCCAAGCAGCTGGGATCCCTTTCTAGGGAAGGGGGCATTGACAAARCAATTGGKCAAGGGGCACAAGTCCTCAGCCTCTGGAGGCAACTCCTGTCAGGCATGAAGGAAAGGAATCCTTTCAAGAAAGATGTTCTATGTCACCCAGGCAAGTGGACCACCATGGAGAGAGGTATTCAGTACCTGAGGGAATTAGCCATGCTGGAGGTGATTTATGATGACCTGAACAACGAGCAGTTACCCAGAGATCCAGACAAAGTCAAGTGCACCGGACCCATGTGGCGGAAGTTGGTCCGGAGTGCACCAGCATCGCATTCCAACTCACTGGCAGTAATGACCTGGAAAGATGGAGAGGAACAAACAGTGGATGAATTGGTTGGCCAACTCCGGCAATATGAAGAAAGTCTCTCTTCCTCCCTACGGGCCTGCGTCTCTGCTGTGGAGAAACTGTCTTGGGAGGTCCAGCAACTCAAAGAGGATATGTCCTACTCCCCACCTGCAYGGGCCAGTATCTCAGCCATTAGGAGTAAGCATCCCTCTGCTCAAGAGAGAAGATATYRTGGATACACACCCMGGGGCAACCTGTGGTTTTACCTGCATGACCACGGAGAAGACATGAGGAAGTGGGATGGAAAATCTACCTCGACCCTAGAGGCAAGTGTACGTGAATTGCAAGGAAAAACAATCACAAAAGGGGGTTCTTCCAGGAAAATTGCTGCTCCAGTCGCCAGTGAGCAGTTCCCCAGACAGCGCAGAAGGGCTGATTCCACTTCCGATCTTAATAAAGGGTCTCCCGATTCATACTTAGAAGAAGTGGGTAAAGAATACGATGACCAGGACTAGAGGGGCCCTGCCTCCAGCCAGGTGGAAGAAAGGGACAACCAGGTTTACTGGACTGTGTGGATTCGATGGCCTGGCACATCAGACCCACAGGAGTATAAGGCTCTAGTGGACACCGGTGCACAGTGTGCCCTGATGCCATCAAGCTATAAAGGGGCAGAACCCGTTTGTATTTCTGGAGTAACAGGGGGGTCCCAAGAGTTAACTGTATTGGAGGCCTAAGTGAGCCTAACCGGGAAGGAGTGGCAAAAAGCACCCCATGGTGACTGGCCCAGAGGCTCTGTGCATCCTTGGCATAGACTACCTCAGGAGGGGGTATTTCAAGGACCCAAAAGGGTACCACTGGGCTTTTGGTGTAGCTGCCTTGGGGATGGAGGAAATTAAACAACTGTCTACCTTACCCGGTCTCTCAGAGGACCTTTCCATTGTGGGGTTGCTGAGGGTTGAAGAACAACAGGTGCCAATTGCTACCACAACGGTGCACCGGTGGCAATATCGCACCAAGCGAGACTCCCTGATTCCCACCCATAAGCTGATTCGTCGACTGGAGAGCCAGGGAGTGATCAGCAAGACTCGCTCACCCTTTAACAGTCCCATATGGCCAGTGCGAAAGTCTAATGGAGAGTGGAGACTAACAGT
>JAYKAV010003295.1:8743-202645 GCA_035582835.1 Phoebastria nigripes
CCAACACAAAAACACCTCACTCCAAACGATATAATTAGGACAATTAAGGATCTAGCCTCCACTCAGTACGCATACATAACTCTGATTAACATTATCGGGAAATACAGACTCACAGACTAGAGAATAGGTCCCTTAGCTCAGAAGAGAGCATTACTCTTGTATCTGAATGTGTCCTTTTAAAAAATGACCCTTAAGTTTATCCCACAGCAACTATTTTCCCTTTTACTGCATATTTGAAACTATTTTAGTTTGAAGTGCTGTCAGGAAATGAAAATCTTGTTATAAAATTCCCCACAGAATTTGAACCGCATGTTTAAAAAATCACTTGATATTAATTGCAAGATATGTGGAAATAAATTCTGCAATACCCCTGTGGACCATCTCAGAGATGGCAAGGGGGCTATAAGGATGTAACAGGGAACAGAGTCTGTCCAATTTATGCTCCTTAATGCAACATATACAGGAGGTTTTTTGGAGAGAGGAAAAAGGAAAGGAAGAGGAATTGGAAAGTGGTTTTGTCCCCTTGTTTTCTTAAACGTCATTATGAATAATGATCCATGGATTTTTTCCAGGCCTATATTCTGCAGTAACAATAACAAAAATGGAAACACCTATATGCAGATATAGGCTCCAGTAAAAAAACCTCTCAGACAATTACAGAATCTTACTTCTGTTCCAATTTTCCACATTGTAGAAGGGAGGAAACCTATCTTAGCAAGCCATTTACTG
The DNA here is from genome assembly GCA_035582835.1 of Phoebastria nigripes. Lineage (NCBI taxonomy): Eukaryota > Metazoa > Chordata > Aves > Procellariiformes > Diomedeidae > Phoebastria > Phoebastria nigripes. The sequence goes on from JAYKAV010003295.1 coordinate 9,473, forward strand.
AAACAATCTCAAAACCTGTTTCATTAACTCATGTTCCTCATATCAGCTGACAAGGAAAATATTCGAGGTTTTGCCTTCTCAGCTCTTTTGATGGGCAAAATATTACACCTCCCTCACAGATGTGCCATCATGCAGGGCTGCTTTCAAAACAGTTTAAACAAGAATTGCTGGACTGGCAATTAAATTCAATCACTCTGTTTAGCTAACACATCCTGAACAACAATCTCTTCTTTTCACCAGTAGAATACAGATGTATTTCTAACTTGCTGCATACACTTGAAGGCCATCAGGTCATTTCTACCTAGATATACCAGAGATGGTCCATTGATTTGATACCAGGCTCTGTAATTCACTTGCGTATATACAGTTCAATATCTCTCGTATTCCTCTGTGTGAAGCCTGTTATCTCTTCACTAAAAAATAGATGCGTTTAATCCTGGTAGAATGTGATTCTTCTGGAAAGTTTACTGAGAATGGAAAGTAATTAAATAATTGGTGTGTGGCCTAAGAAAGCTAATGGTCTTAGTTATCTTTACAGAAAAATATCTTCTGAGGTCAACTGGAATCTTTCAGTTGGCTTCACAGACTTTTATGGTTAAAAGGAATCATTAAATCTTTTAGTGATTCCTATTAAATTTCATCCAATTAGCTTTCCAGTGTGTTCACTAACTTGCTTTTGGCTAAAGCATATCTTTTAAAAAGGTATCCAACCTTGATTTTAGGACCTTAGCAGTTGAAGGACTGGCCACATCAATACATATGTTGTTCCAGAGATTAAAATCTGTGAGAAAATAACATTTGCAAACTTGTGCTTTTCAAGCATTTGAATTTGCTTGATTTATGCTTCTAGAAATTGGCTGTTGTCCTTCCTATCATTGAATAATTTTAGCCTTTTACCACCCACTATTTTCCTCAGAAACTTATTCATGGAAATCAAGTAATTTCTCAGCCCCCCTTTTAATAAACAAAACAGATTTGTCTGCTAGTTCTAGTTAATTAGAAGCTACCTTGAACTAGTTTCTCTAGTTTAAAATCATCTGTCTGTATCAGACATAAAATATCATCTCATTCTTTTTCTTCCACAGTTTTTATCATAGATTTAGAAACAAGAATACAAGAGTGGTTTTCAGCTAGCAGTCTAATTTAAGCCACATTCAGATGTAGAATTACCTAAATGTATCGTAAATAAGAGTCACTGTTTCCTTAACTGTAGTTCTAAAATTTGTTTTGCCCTTTTACTATAGCATCACACTGGACAGTTTCTTGTCTGCTATAAGCACTTCTTGGAAGCATCGCTTTCCAGAGCCACAACCCCTCATTCTGTAATAACAGTTACATAACTCAGTTTTAGATGTATAATTTGGACCTATGCAAATATTTTTCTAAGTTACGCTACTACTATGCATTTCAGGCATTTTCTACCGATCTTCAGCTGTTCTTCTCCTTCGTTTAATAATGAACCTCTACTGGATGCTAGCATGGCACTAATACCTAATGCTAGCTCCTTTTAACTCTGCACAAAGTTAAATAGAAAATAAGGGCTAGTGACTGGCACGGGTGAGTTTCAAGCTAGCGAGCTTRTACATTTGACTGAAAAGAGTAGGAAGCACTGCAATAGAAGATCTATTACATCATTCTCAAATGCAACTGTGCCAGCAACAGCAGCTGGGAAGAGTATGGGGTTCTAATTACAGACTGCATCAATCTCTGTGAACAGAAGCAAATCTCCTTCCTAGGTTTCAGAGTTGCAGCTTGCTTGGAGAGGCATAATGAGTTAGGATTAAATGTTCACTTACAATAGGATGACATTATAGGATGTAAGCAGATGTTGCATGTAAGAGCTCTAATGATATATATTTCAGTGCACCAAAACTTCGAACTTCTAAATTAAGTCTTTATTAACCTAACTGTAAGTGTAAGGATCCCTGTCTTTATTTTGGGATGCAGAATCAGTGATTGGAAGAATGTTCTCTGTGCATGTTAAGTAAGATTATAAACCAACTAGAAACATCTTAAAAGAAATATTGAGAGAGGGTTTCCACGCAAGAATGAGACAATGAATGTTGAATACGAACAGAAATAGTGAAATTACGATGCTAAAAGTCAAAGTTTACCAGATGATACTGAGAGGTAAGCATGTTATCATATTATTTCTACCATCACAACATTAAGACCCACAGACTCCAAATTAAGATAGCACTGTTCTAGTCCCTTTAGTTAGGAAATCCATGTTACTAACAATGCAATTTTAGTTCTGAGAGGTTAATGAAATTGTATTAAATAAATCTGACCTCCAAGCACACACATTATAGTCCAAGAGTTTGGTTCAACCACATCTCCATTTTGTTTGCTTTTTATTCCTATTACTCTGACTTCATCACTGCTGCTGGCTTCAAAAAAAAAATTTCCTACTTTATAAGGAAGTTTATTCAACAACAAAGAACCTATTGAAAACCCCTTTAAAGGGTGTATAAAAATCAGTAATAGGGTTAGATGGATTTCCTCTGTATCGTCTGTACCATGAAACCAGGTATACTGATGCCCTTGTCCTCCCCTCTGTTGTTTAAAAGCCTACACCAAGACACATAACTCTCCAGGTGTTTGGACGTCTAAGCAGAGTCTTAATAAATGGTGGCAAGGGAATTATTCAGAGGCAGAAGACTAGATACCTAAGCCAGGCTTCTGCTTCAAATAGTTGGCAAACCTGAGGGATCCTTACATCAGAAGATCATTAGAGCCAACGCATCTGAGTTTTCAATGATCTCCAGGCATCACATCATCCATGAGCATCCTCTCATAGCAGGACACAGTGCTACACTACACCAGCCTTCCTCTGCTGTAAAGGACTCACTGATACAGGTGAAAGTTAGGACTGCCTGGCTCTAAGACTGGCCTTCAGAATCAGACAGCTGTAACCAGACACCGACAAACCCTCCCTCTCCTGTGCCAAGAAAAGATCTAGTGCAAGACTATTGACAGCATCATTTGCTTGTAAAAACATTGTTTGGATTGTCAATTCAGTTGATGCTAGAAGACAAACAAAATGCAAGGACTAGAAAGCCAAAATAATCCCTTTTCTCCTATTTGATGGAAAGGAACAAAAGGGGATCTGAGAACATTTTAGTTTAATATTCCTAATCATTCCTCATAGAGTAGATATCTATGAGCAGAAAATAATATCTTGCTTATTAAGTTTTCTTGTTTACTAAAAATAAAGAGAATCACGAACCTACAAAATTTTAAAATGGCAAATAAAGCTTTTAAAATATTTTTAATGGAACTGCTTAGAAAAATGTTATGGTAAACTCCATGGTGCTGTATAGAAGCATCTTTCAAAATAGAAAAAGTGCAGATAAATAATGAGCACTGTAAACAACTACTAGTTTCTTCAGCAATTACAGTGCTTCAGAACAGAGTTTTACTTCCGCATTCCTCTTCTAGTAAGACAGCAGTCCATACGTTCATCCCTATGAATGATCTACCTTGTACACCATTCGTATCAATAAAGATTTTTTAAAGAGCAGGGGTGTCAGGGAGCAGCAGGAGCTGCTCTGCGAAGGAGGACGAGCAGGAGCCGAGGGTGACTCCAGGACAGACCGTGTCCTCATCGACAGGCACCACCCTGAACTACCCGAGCGGGCAAGCAGGGCAGGGTGGTCACAGCAGTGGGTCCTATCAACAGTCCAGTGAAAATGAGATGAACGTGAGATGACAAGTCAGGTCCAAGGTCAAGTCAACCCAGGAAATTCAGCCAACATCAGCTGGGGACAAGGCACAGATACATCTAAAACACAGCTCAGCAACAACTGCAGGCTGAGCTGAAATGGGGCACCCAGGCCCATGGGTAGAGTGTGGGTGAGGGTCCCAGGTGAGGCTGGTCAGAGCCACTAAGGCCTATCGCTGCCCTCAGGGCCTTGACACAGAGATGCTCTTTTTTTTTCTTTTTTTTAATGCTAAGTGCACTGCTTCTGGGATGTACTTATAGTGTAATTACTTTTCTTGTATTTTGACAGACATGTACAGCTGTGCTCTTCAAGTACTTAAAATTCTTATTAACATGGGTTTATTCATTTCAATAAGAGCAATACCTATTCATAAATAAATATGAAATTGGGTCATATAAGTTCAGTGACAGTGGTTTATTTGTGCCTCAAAGTTTCCTATGCAAAATTAGCCAGAAAATACGAAGAAAAATTCTCTTAGTGGTCTCCTAGGATCTATGTCCAGAAGGAGGCAGGTTTGTCCAGCCACCCACTGCTGCAGCAACGACTCAGCCGCTGAGCCACACAATCTCCAGGAACCACAAAAAGTCCAGTGCTCTCTGAGGGCTCCTCTSTCCCTGCTTGCCATTTCTATGCACACACCTGCTTCCAGCAGCATGGCTCCATCCCTGCAGGTACTTCCCAGGCACAGTATGTTATTTTCATTGCTATGGCATGGAAAGCTTGAATATAACACTGAGTTTACTTTTATTTAAACACTGCACAACTCAAGCAGCAAGAGCTTGGCTTGGACTGCAGACCAGAGCCTCAGGCTTTGAAAATAGAAGCCAAACTTTGCTCTCTATAGCTCCAACCCAATTCCTTGCTGAAAAATAGCAACTAATCCATGCAGAGCCTGTGCAGAAGTTGTGCAACTTCACAAGGATAGATTTGTCTATTTGAGAGAGAAGAGTCCCTGCATAGAGAAGATCTTACTATCACTGAGGTACTGAATAAACATGGCGACACAGAGCAAGGACAATTAGCTAAATTTAGAGCACAGATTCAAATCCCTTCACCTTACATTGCCGATTATGTCTATTTTAGGAGCATAGTTGTCACCAGAGAAAGACATTTCCACAAATAAATTAGAACACTAGTGGCCTGGAGGTGCCATTTTTTTTCTACTATCCATACACAAAGTCTAAGTGACTCTCCTGATATAAGTGGTCCACACTAGGTGATTTCATCTGAGGCTAAAATAGTAACTGGTAGAAATATCACTTCTGTAAATCTTTCTTCTTTTCAATCCATGTGTGCTTGAGTTTAGAATAAGATCATCCATTTTTTTCAATTGGATGAGAGTACAAAGATTATTCTTTCCCTCATGTAGGCTGCTCGGGAATTTGTCTTCAGACCAACACAGATTTCTGTATGCCTGGAAACAGTACTGGGAGGAGATGTGGCTGGTGGGATAGGCATGGTTTTGTTAGCCTCATCCTGCTGTGAATCCAAGAGTTTGGAGGGATCTGAATTGTCTTGGTTTTATTCTTCATTTTATGTTCTCTCTGCAAGGGAGTACCAAAATGCATAATATTGCCCTGAAATTTTTTTTTTTTTTTTAATTCTTCTCCTAGGTATGTAGTTTATCCAACAAACAGTACTCCTCTTTGTTCTCTCTCTTAATCACTTAGCCCTTTTTAAGACTTTTTTTCCTATTTTGTTTCACAGCAATGTCCACTTTCCTTTGACATCTTCTGCTCTATGGCCACCCTTCTGGAAGAGCATTTTTTCCCCTGTCACCCATCCATCTATTCTTATATTTCCATCTTGTCTCAGCAACCAGAATACGTCCCTTTTTCGTGTTTGTTTTGGCATTCTTGCTTTTTAATTTTATGTCTAAATGTTATTTATCTAACTGGATGTCTTTAAGGATTCAGTTGACACAGAGAAAGCAAAAGTTTTATTATACTGGATTTTTAATACTACTTGTGGATTACTTATATCAGACCAGTGCCTTTTAAACCAGTTAATCCAATACCCCTCAAGTCTAGAAGGTTTGCTGTTCTGAAGAACTGATGTTACCGTCTTGCCAATATTATAAATGCACTGCCTGGTTGCTCAGTCAGCATCTCCATTAGAAATACTATTCTTCTTATAACTCAACCATTTCAAATTGTAATTGGACCAAAAGCTTGCCTACAAGTACTGGCCCACTTGCATTGTTTTGTTCAAATCTGAAAAGGAAAAACAAGGACCATTTAAAAGCTCTTACTATTCTGAATCCAAGTAAAAGACTGTCATGGTAATGGCTAGACAAAAGCTGTTGCCTGCCCTGTCTTCCTTTCCTATTCCAAGGTAATATTACTGCACGTAACAAGTGCTGCTCTGATACTTCATCTTTAATTTAGACTTCCCTAGAATTTGTCAGCTTCAGCCAGAGACTTAGCACTATTTTTATGCAGCTTTTTTGTACTTAACAGCAGACAATCCATTCTGCTGTGGAGCAGTAAACAAGCTCACTGCAAGATGCCAATTGGGAATCACAATGGGAAATAACTGATCTCCTGTGTGATATTAGCTAAAATGGTGTGTCCTACAACCAACCTTGAGACTTGGTAAAACATTGTTTTGTGAGAGATTAACTCACACTTAATACAAACTGCAGCAAACCCCATACATTATCAGATAATACAGAGGAGTTTTTTAAACAACTTTAGTTTATTGCGAGGTGATTAAAACTAGCTGTCGAGAGAGGTCTGTGTATTTATAGTTCACGTGTGCACATCCACATGTGTTTATGAAGTTAAAAGCACATTTAAATCTGACCTCCGCTATTTTGTTGCCACTGATACTAGCATAGTACTGAGGTACTGTTGATTAATTTAGAGACACATTAGAAAATGTGAAGGATCAAGTTTACCTGTTTTCTCAGGTGGCTATGAGCTGCTGTAGTTCACGCCAAAACAAAAGAACCGTAAATCTGAAATAACTGGCAAAGGCCGGGGGGGGAGGTGTTGAGTTTCTGACTCTCTTGATTTAGAAAAATAGTCCAAAGCAGCTAAAATGTGCTGGTGATGTTTGCCAGCAATCTTAGCGAAACATTTTCATTACACAGTAGTAAGATTGAAAGAAAGAAAATTTAGGAAAAGCCAACTCTTTATATCCATCAAATACTTACCTTCTCTCCAAAAAGAACCTGAGATCATAAAAAAACCTCAGATCTAAGTCTAACTGGGGTTCCTGTTTTGTTTGGTGGTGAAAAGGTATAAGAAAGAGAACTTAACTTTAAACTTAATAGGTAGCAAACTAAGGATGATGCATCATCCTTGAGTTATTTTTAGCTTATTCAGGTCATGGAGAAGGTAAAACAAAATGTGACAAATGGAAAATGATATAAAAGGAAACCGTGACTCAGGATGCCTGAAAAATACCTGTCTTCATTTAAACAGATTAGTTGGGGCCACATGATCCACAATCTAATGATTGTTCTTTTGTAAGCAGACAAGGAAAAGGCTTGTTATTCTCAGTTGTTTCATCTCAAAGTAATCTTAAATGTTGCTTCACAAAGCATGGTTACATTCAGTATGAAAGGATACTGTAAGGAAAATCAAGGAACTCCAACGGAGTGAAAATAAGAATTATCAGCATTAGCAGTCCAGGTCTCTCCCAATGTCCTATTTCGTACGATCAGGAGGCTGTAACTGGAGACGTATCAGCTTACACCAGTCAGCGTTATCCCATTTTCTCTTGCCACCCACTGGCTGAGAATTTCTGTCTTGTACTGTTCAAGTTGCTCTGCCACCTGTCAGTGTTATCTTGATAAGTACCTTGTCTTTCCCAGTTAAAATGCATAGTAGGTCATGCATATGAAAAGCACTCCTATTTCTTGTAAATGATCAGAGCACACATTATGTCCTAGGGTTATCAAAAAGCCCCTACAAATATGTCCAACTGTTCCCCAGCTCAGGTGATGCTTGAAGTTGGATAGTATGAGCTTCAGGTATTGCTGCTATTAAATGCTTTTCTTTGACTGGGAAACTTTTATCAGTGAAAGCTATTATCTGCCTTACCTCCTGGACAACACCATAAAGCTGAAGATTCTTTGCTGCTATTTCTACAAAGTACTTGCTACATTTTAGTTAGTTGTTCTTCCCTTTGTGTGTATGGAGAGATGTGTGTGTATATATATATATATATATATAAAAAAAAGTGAAAGTTCCCCATTTCAATCTGCAAATGGAAAATTAACAATAACAGTTATCTCCATTTCTTGCTTAATTGCACTTGCAGGCACAGATCCCTTTTTAAATAGCATATAAACAAAATGTGCTATTTGAGCACTGATAATATATACGCCCAAAACTCACTGTTACTTGAGGGGGGGAAATGACAGCAGAAATAATATTTCCATGCGACAAATTCATGTGCAATATTGTACCATAGTACAAACCAGGAACTTGACTCTTCTACTCTGCTTACTTTAGAGGTTACCTGCACCATAGGTTTCAGGGTAGGTGGGACAGCAGTATCTGTGTAAGGGCAGTACTACCTCAACATGTCTGGAGAAGGGAACAGGCAGTGTCAACACAGACAAGGAGGTCAGCATGTGGTGGAAAGTCTTTCTTCTCTTTTGGGATGCTGGAACCATGGAGAAGCAGCACCTGCTCCTAGAAATGGCTTCACTAAGAAGGGCTTCATGCTGGAGCTTCATGGTAATTGTGCAGCTCAGGACTCAGATGTGTTTCCAGGAGAGCTTAAAATGCAGTAAATGCTGACAGATTTTGATAGGCTTATATTTTCTCTGTTTAGTGTCAGACATGATTCCCTGTGTTGTAATGTGGGTAAGCGTATAAAAATAACGATATTTCTAGCATAAGGCAGTTTTGTCAGGCTGTACATGTAGACTAATGGGAGGCAAGCAGGACAGTTTGCTCCAAGGCCCATCACTTGGAAAGATTAGAGAGTCCAAACTTTTTACAGTAGAATATATCATTATATAGATGAGACACAGAGAGAGCATATATTTGTGTATATAGTGGAGTGAGTCAAAACTTTTGGCCTGGATCGCTTGGATCCTTTGCATGTCATTACCTTCATAGGAAAGCCTCAGGCAGGCACAAACATCTCCTCAAACTAGCCTCTTGGAAGAAGGCTATGTGGCTAGGTCCTATTTAAACAAACAAACAAACAAACAAAAACAAAAAAACAACCGAAAAACACACACAGACACAAAACCAAAACCCAAAAATCACCACACCGGTTTTTTTCATGCATTGCACATTTGTAAGGGCAGAGCAAGGAAACACTGCTTAATTTCCATCACCTTGCTTCATCAGGAGGTAAAAGTGAATTCATTAACCCCTCCTGCATCTCCTATGCTGAAAAATGTATGCTTCAGAAGAGACAGCCTAAGGAGTTTATACACTACGTCTCTAATTTCCTAGAATGTTAACAGTGAAGCCTAAAGTGATTTGGCTCATATTATAAACATGTTTAAAGCTAATCCAGGGCCCTAAGTGCAGCCCAGAGGGGACACTCTGAAATAGGAATTTCTTGGCCAAAAATGCAAAGACTTACATTGTTCAAGTCAAGCAGTGTAGCAAAATGAGGTCAAATAATGATAAGTACTGTGTTATTGACCTTCCTGTGGTTTCTCTGTGTAAGCATTGGGTAGCGTAGCATAGCTGATAATTAAAGTTTGTACATATTGTACAGCTTTCCAATATCAAGATGATTTTCTTTTTCTCTCAGATAAAGCTAGAATCAGCATGTTAAAGGTCATGTCCACCTTACATTTGAACATATCTGTAAATGTTTGCCCTTGCGCAGGTTACAAGACTTGTAATAGCGTGCTAGGTGGGGGTTTTTGTTTGTGTTTTTCTCTTCATTGACTACAAGTCATATATTGCATAGAGGAGCTGGCTAAATTCAATCTGATATCCAGTCCGACTTTGGTTTATTGCTACTATCTGATTCAAAGAATTATCTAACCCATGTGTTGTTTTAGCATTGGGCTTTCCCAGTAAATATGCTAGAACTTGTAATTTTTCTGAACTCTTGGATGTGTATATGAAATACTTTGTACTTTTTTCTCCTCATTAGCACCCTAGCTGATTTCTCTTGAACTACTAAATAAAATGACACTAAAAAGCAGAGCGGCAAAACCCCGTTTGTCGTCCTCAACAGCAAGAGGTGTTATTTCTTGCATGCAATAATGCATAAAAGTTCTTATCAGGGAGCAAACCAACAATCAAGTGCCAAGAGCTGAAGCATATGAAATAAAAGCCTCTTACATTTTAAGCGGAGCAGATAGATAGAAGAAAAAGACAAAAAATAAGACAGTGGAAAAATCCCAGAAAGGAGTGAAGTCAAGGCAATAGGCATATCTGATATGATCAGCAGCAGTCGTAGTACACTCACTATCTAACCAAGTATGTTTCACTGGAATCCCAAATCATTAGATGAGCAAATATTTTGCCTTTAGAAAAACTCTGAATGATCTGATAACGGGCACGTGGCACGGTATAATTGTCTCATGCTTTAATCCTGCCTTGTTTCACTGCATCGCTCAGGACAGATCACTTTTCACCCCTCACCATCTTCTAAGTGTGAATAATTATAGCTATCCTGCTTCACAAAGGTGGTATTAGGAACAATTTAATTGATGCCTGTGTAGTGCTTTAAGAAACTTGGGTGGGTAGATCAATGCTAAATTAGAGCAGGCAATTATATTCAGCCTGAGGGAGAGAAATCGATATCCATATGGCAAGGCAGGAGGAATACTTTCATGGGCCTGTTTTAAATCTCCCTTACTGCACTCTCACATCCCCGTATTTTGTGTACTTCCTTGGAATTAGTTCTGGACAGCACTGGAAAGATGAGAGCACGGACAGACCCGATGAGTCCATACCTGTGAGGAAGAACGGCCAAAATGCTCTGCGTGGGACTGGAAGAGAAAGCAAAGAGCAAAAGTAGTTACAGTTGAAGTTCTTCCATACTGTGCAGAGTATTTTGATTTCTCCACTTTTACACAGGCTTGGATTTTTATCAAGTTTTACCTTTTAGGGAAATAATTTTATTACATTTCTAAAGGAAAACTGAAAGTGCTGACACTGAGTTTTTGCATTTTATGGCAGAGTCTTTTTCTTTTCCTTCCTTTGGAATAATGACTGAAACTTTTATTTAGTTACTGTCTCCATAAAATTATTTCTTAAATGAAGTGAGGTATGACCTGAACCTTCAAAATCAACTCACTGATTTTATCTTAGGGGGTAAAAAAAAAGTTTCTAAAGATGATTTTTATGCCTAAATACATAAATTCAACTAATAAATATTTTCAAAATATTAGATCTATTTCAAAGCAATACTGAAACATGAAAACATTGAAATACGTTTCTAAAGTATTTTTCTCATGTGCAGTATGGGAAAAATCCTGGCAAATTTTATGGAAAAACACCCTCTTTGCAAAAAGAAAATACTATATAAAAAAGGTTATAATTAAATTTGATTTCATTCATAGGACCCAGATCTTAATTTGCTGTGATCTCTGTACCACTCCAAAGGGTTCAAGAGCTGTTTTATCCAGCAAGTGAGGACTGTTCTGGTGATGGGGTGAGTTGTAGCAAATGCAGTGATCCATAGTTATTAGAACAATTCCTTTGGGCAAAGGGGAGAAGTTGGCAACTGGGATTACGTTAGGCTAGCCCTGAAGCTTCAGACAGCCTTCACTTCTCAGATCCAGTGCCAGAATTAAACAGCAACTCAGATTTGGGCCTGGAGAGTACAGTGCGTTAATACCRACAGGTGTCTTCCTGGAGAAAGCATATACACAAGTGTACACGTGTGTTGCACTTCATGCTCCCGGGAACCACTAGAGAGCCTTTCAAGTCAGGACTGGGTTAGATTTGAACACTGGCCCTTTGTTTCTGGTGTTTATTGCTAATGAAATGCATGTTTTGCAAACTTGATGCAAAAGCACATTGAATTTCCACAAGTTAAAAAGGCCGGATCCTTTCACAGAAATGTGCTTCTACCTGAAATCTTTCTCTTTACTGTTACTGATGATGCTGTTGCTGGGTTTTGGGACTTGCAATTAAAAGTTAAGTGAAAGTTTTTGTTTATTTTGCAGTAGAATTCTTAAATATTTATGAAGGACCTTAAGTCTAGCTCGCCTTGAGGAAATATAGATGAATTAATAATTTATGTGGTTGTTTTGCAGAAAATTAAAGGTTGGGAACAAGTGTTTAAAAATTAAATCATCCACAATCTAAGATAGCAGATGTTATTTTGTTAAAATCTTGCAAACAACAAAGTACAATGAGGTGTTATCTTCTCCTTGGTCCAACTGAAATCTTAACGATTCATTACAATTGAGCATATTCTAAAGCCTGAGGCTAGCTAATGTCAGAATAATGAAGAGGAACTTCAATTATGTAGCCTAGATTTTTTATATTTGTTTTTGTTTTATTTTATTGCCTGCAGTGAGAAAGACTCTGTATCTCTATATTACATAGTGATTTGTAATATGTTGCACTCCCACAAAAATCACTGCATATTTCATTAGTAATCCTACAATGGAATCCCCTGCAACTAAAATGTGTGTGCATCTACCTGTGTAAATAATAATAATAATWATAATTATTATTATTATGAGATTTTAGATGGAAAAGAGATACTGCAATTACATAACTTAATAACTTAATGATTCTTACCCTTTTTCCAACATCACTTTTTTTTCTTCTTCTTCTTTTTTATCAATGACAGCTGTCTCTAACTCTCATTTAGTCTAGACATTATAGTTAGCCAGTTTCTGGTCAGCATCATAAGTCAATAGACTAGGAAAGATGGCTTTCAGACAGGGTCTATAATGGGTTTCCTTCTTGGCTCTGATGAGCTGCCCTGACAATACAGTTCCAAATTCTGCTTTTGTATATTTTAATGCCTTCCATGATGAAATCTATATTAAGAAGTTGTAAACAAATTGTCTTGCTGGAAGTAAGGCCAGGCATGCAGCCTTTTGGAGCTATCTTTTTACAGTAAAATTCTCTTTACAACTACAGTATCTATGTCCTAAACACGGTCTGATGGTTAGTCATGCTTCTGGATCTGTTTCCAGTGCAAGGCTTCTACTGAGATCAATGCAAAACCCTCACAAAAAGAAAAAAGATATGGTACCAGAACTTGGACAAAGATCCATTCTATGAATACAAACTCTAAGAGGTCTGTAACTGCAGGAACTTTAAACCAGGATCCAAAGAAACCATACATTAATTTCTCCTCTCATTTTTTGCCTGTTTGACTGTGACTTCAACTGCATGTATAAAACTTAGTCATTTTGGCAATGTAAAGACATGAGCATATCAGTCTGTAACCACAACTGCAAATATAAGAGATTTTTTTACTCTTCAAATAAAAGATCTGTACAGCAGAACAGATGAGAGAATTTTGTGCTTAGATTCCATCTAATAAGAACCCAAAGGATTTCACTGCTATTAAAACTGTAAGTTAAGCATAGACATCTTCAATTTAAATAAAAAGTATATGTAGGAAAAATATAGTCATAAAAGGGTGCTCTTTCAAAATACTATGTGAGGATTTAGCAATGTGATTCCCAAGATGCGAATRAAGACAGAACAGCTAAAAACTCATGCATTGCTTGATAATATAATTCAGCTCAGCAGTTTGGCATTTTCTGCTCAGAGGAAGCCAAGTATTGGCAATTCATCTACACTGATGCTAAATTACGGTTGGTGTAGATATATAAGACTGTAATTGCACAGTAATAATAAATGAGAAACTTTCACAAAAACTACATACATAACAGTTCATAGACTCAGTCTGTTCCGTTTTCCTTCTAAATGTTCATCTTCAATCAACATTGCAAAAATCAATCTCTTTTTCTTTGGTTTTTTTCCTGTTTTAAGTATAAGTTGCTGTTTATGAGATTGACTATTCCTAGTGATTTCAGAGGAAGCTAGGTTTGCCTAGCACACATATCTTAGTAAAATGGCAGCACTGAATAAACTGGAGTGCTTGAAAGTAGAATAACTTTTCCAAATATTAAATGTAAGGGACATAATGAGCAGATTGATTTGATAGCATTAGAAGCTTGCATCTCCTGACTTCCTCTAGATGTGCATTTCTGTATATGTACTCTTTCCTTTTTTTAATGTTCTTTCTACTGAGCAAATTAGTCTTACATTCCCACTGCCGGGGTTATTTTCATCATTTATTGTGTCAGTGTTGTTCAACACAGTCAAAACATAAATCTAGTGCCTAGTTTTTAAGGGTCCATCATGAGATGCCAACTATTTTGTTCTCCCTTTCCAGACACAAAATGCAACTTATGAATGTGATCAAGTTCTAAAGGTTTCCTGCATGATGCAGAGCATTGCTGTGACAAGTAGTAGTACTGCGAAGGCAAAATATTAGAAATGTTCAGATTTTGAAACAGCTGGTTTGCTTTGCTGTGAGATATGGTTGAAAACCACAGTTATAGCACACAAAAAACATCAAGGGTCTGAAATTTGTTCTTGTTTACTAGTGGTTGAGAGAGGAGAGGAAAGAAAACCTTTTGAAATCTGTCATGGAACAAACAAGACCATCTGGCAACTCACTGGTTAAAGAACATGCTTCACACCTTGAAGTTCAAGGGTCAGATCTTTACTCAGATCTTTACTCAAAATAATCTGAAATTAAAATCTCTGCCTTCCTCTTTCCTGATAAAATTTCTATGAAGACTTTCTATGAAATATTTTAGTTGCAATGAAACATTATCTCACAACAACGAAAAAACAATTTTGGACCAACATTGTTAACTACTGCATTGTTAAGTACTGTAAAACTTTATGCAGTTGTGCCTCTAAAACAGAGTAAACTTATAATTGTTTAAATGTCTGAAGCTCTGTTGACTTCAGTAAAACAAAACCCCTTTTAATTCAATTGAAGTTCTGGCCCAAAGGATCTAAGAAAAACTGTCAAGCGCTAAATGAAAATAACATAATTGTGTTTCTCAGAAACCTCCTTTTATCTAGAAACCAAAAGTAAGATAGAGAAATGTTTTGAGAAGTTGATAATGTATCTGACACTTCTTCCAATTTCCAAATGATCTGGAATTCACAAACAGCTGGTTTGCATAATATCTACAAGCGTTGCAGATTAGATGCAAGCTATCACTTTCAACAGGACCAGCCAATCTGAAAGTGCGTTCTCCTTTACATTTTAGCAGTCACGTCTCATTACACAGCTAATGTTCTATTACTCTGTCTAATGTAACATGACATGACTGGTAAAATTCGAGGAAGCAGACAATTTTTCATATTAGAAACCCACTCTTCCTCTCTCTGAACTGGTTGTCGATTCCACTTTGAATGCACCAAACTGTAATCTTGCCTAAATCACCTATGTGGGAGAGCTAGCTAACGTAGCAGCTATCTTACTACCAGAGGAATGAAAAGCCAAGCTTGAACAGCTTGGCATGTCATTAAGAAAGAAAAAAGCATGACATATGATGTTTGTTTCTTTCAAATTGCTTTGAAAGCCTGTTATGGTAGAATATAAGCTTTTTCTCTTCTGTTTATGTATTCTACTACCCACACATACAAAATATATTCGGGTTGTACTTTTTTAATTAAGAAAAACATCACATAGATAGATATTAAGGAAAATATATTGCAAAGTTTGATTCTTTTTGGAAGCTGAGTACTAAGAGTTGAGAGCAGATGGATATATCTTAGTCCTGCACGTGTGACATATATAGTCCTTAGACAAATGCAATTCCCATTAACTTTGGCAAGTGATCTGTTTCAGTGAAGATTTTGAACTGTAATGAACAAATACTTCTTTGGCACATCTATCTGGAGTATGAGAAGGGCTGTGTCGTAACCTCAATGGCAGCTACAGCAGAATCCTCAGGTGGATTGATTTGACTCTACCTGTTGTCTTCAGCAGGGCTAAGACTGATACAGGCTGTTATTTCAGTCTTAAGATTGGGGACCACTACACAGACTTAGGTCTATGAGATTTCCAATTGTCTGAATAAGCCTCTGTTCTATGTGAGGCTGGCATCTAGAGAAAAAAGAAAACTTTATGTCTGAACCTACTGAAGTTTGATATAAGAAATATTTTAAATGAGACACAATGAATCTCATGATGATCTTTCCTTAAGGAACATAGAAAAATAACCAGATTCACCTAGAATATTTCTAATGCCAACAACCATTACTTAACACTTTAGGACATTTTCATGATCTCAAAAGTGACCAGGTCTGACTAAGTCATTGACAATAATAGGAGGAGGATTACAGAAACAGTAATAAAAATTAGGCTGCTAAGGAGTACCAACAGTCTTACAAAAGCAGGTTCTCCCACGTTTGTGGCAATCACATGTTTGGCTAGATCTTAGAAATTCTGGTGCCTCTAGCCAGTGGCACCAACACCCCTACTTGCACATTGCTGGAAAAAAATCTGTTAACAAGATCGTTTAGCAAAGCCCTATAGCATAAAAAAGGGCCCTCACAAAAACAAATTTCTGCTCTATTCTGATGTCAAGTGCTTCTTTCTTTCTCTATTTTTTTCTGTCAGTCAATCAGTGTCTTTGGAGACAAATTCCCTGTCTTGGCAGTAGTTGGGTTAAGTATTAATTGGGCAAAGGTATTTTATGTGATAGAACTCATTTGGGTTTTGATGCATCAAAGCTGCACAATCATGAAGGAGGGCCGTAACAGCTGTTTCTTTTTCTACTGAGATTTTGGAAAACTTCTGAAATTTATAAGAGCAAAAATAACAAAATTAATTATTTTCACTCAATGACTTTAGATACATATTTAGTATTTTTGATAGCCATAATAGTATTTTCTTAATTTAAGTATACATAAACTATATACAGCATATTTACACCTGGCACCAGGAAATCATTAGAAATACTTCAACTTTTTATATAAAATTTGTTGGAAAAATAAATTTTGTTGTGTGGGCCTCTTGTAAAGAAAGGCTATTTTTCAGTTTACAAAGAGGACATTTTCATGTTGTAATACTGAGTACTCTAAATATATAGTATTGTAATAACCAGAACATTACAAACTTTCCTAGACTGTCAAGTTAAATATACCATGCTTCAGCAAATTTATTACTTGTTTCTATTTTATTGAAGTAACAAAAATAGTAAGTGGTTTAATCTGCAGAATAAATCTCCTACATGTAAATATATTTTTTTCAGTTGAAAGGCCATTATGAAAGACTGACATTAAAGATTTTACCCCAGTGTAAATAAAACAGTTTTTATTGCAAACTTTTCACTCAGGAAGGATACACACTTACACTATATATGTTTTTCATATTTGAAGAATAAAAAGAAATGATGAGGCAAGAGTGTGACAGAACTTAATTTTTCTCAGTCATACTGCTAATGACAAAAAAGGAAAAGAAAAGAGAGAGCGCTATACATTAAATATCTGATATAGCAATGGATAAAGCTTTCTTTACATAACCACTAAGACATATTCAAATTTTTTTTACATGTCTGAAAATTGTAGACTGGAATCCATCAAAAATATTTTGGCACTCCAGCTGTTTTTGCTGACTGACCTAATTTTTATCTTTCTCAGCTTTCTCTAGGTTTTTTTTTATTATTTAGGTCTCCCATTTTTAAAAATAATGTGTGAAAATTAGATGTCTGAATGTCAGAATCCAGCAATTTTAATATTTCATGTTCTTTTTATTTCATTCTCACCTCATGTCATTAATATGCACTCAGAATACAGTATTTAGTGTGCAACACACCTGTTTTGCAGAGCAGCCACTAAGACAATAGACAGGTCCTTGAGACATCCATTCTTGGACAGCTAATTCCTTACAAATGACCATAAGGTGACTTTACATAAACAGAGACAGTAAATATTGTGGTGCTTTTAAAACAAAATGTTTTTGATTAATATCTTTCAGGTGTTTCTTCTTACTGGCATGATCTCATAGGGAGTTTAAAAAAAAAAAAAAAGTGTCAGGACAATAAAAAGTCATTTAGCTTAACTGTTGCCCAAAGTAGAATTAGCTATGCCTAAAAAATTCCTGACAATTATTTCTCTACACCACTCTCCAAATTTCCAGTGAAAAAGATTCCCTTACCTCCACAAAAAATCTGTGTCCCTATTTAACCACCATAACTACACTTTTGCTCTCATGGGCTGTAAGCCTTACAAAGGGATCGTTCATTGCAGAAGAGAAAAAGAAAAGGAAAATTGTCTTTTGAAAAGGTGTGTTTAGAAGAATGAAAAGCAATAGCCCGAGCTGCTATCTGCTGTGGACTTCATCAAGAGAAACARCGTTTTCTTCTTCTGAAAGGCAGTTATTTACCATTCTGCGGGGGGCAATTTTTACATTCTGCTTTCCTCCAGAAATATTATCCCAAAAATGGTCCATATTTTCAGTAGTCATCTCCTTTTCTAAGTCTCAGATTTACGAGCTTCCTAGCTATACGTATATATGTGTACATATGTGTGTGTCTATACATACATATATATATATATTCACTTTCCAATCCCACACATATTTTAGCTCTACAAAAGAACATATCCTTGCTATCAGTGTGCCAGATGAATTGGTATCCTTTTTTCTTTGTTGCCAGGATTATTACAATGAAATTGTCTCCACTTGTGATCTCATATTATAAAGATACCCGAAGCTCTGACAACTCAAGGCACTATGATATACTCCTCTTACACTGTTAAAGCAGACATAGGGAGCAGAGTTCTCTGTAGAGCATAAGTAAAGATTTATAGACATGGTGAAAGAACACTTTCCCTGCTGCCTTCTTAAAATAATTATGGCTTTCCATGAATCTCTTTCTAAATCAAGTGCAGAATGACAAAAGCGTAAGGAAACAAGCTGCAAAAATACCATTTACAGTAAGCTCTACTGGACTATTTCAGCAGCATATCACATCCTTGGGTGAAAACTGTATATAATTATTTCAAGAAGACATATGTACCTTAAATGTGAAAAATAAGTATTTATTGTGCCTGCCACCATGTTTCAAAAACTTGCTTTCTGCCTTGATTGATGTGTTACTATAATACTTTCATATGATATTACTAAATATTGAAGGAGTGAAGAGATACAAAGTGAGAGACATGTAAAAGGGCACTATATGACACACAATAAACATAATAGATTGACCATTTCTAACAGTCATGAAGAAATATTCTTATTTAGAAAAACAAAGTACCCCTGAAATGAAAGCAGTCCTTAATTTTAAAGAGACCATTGCTGCTGTTCATTCAGGTTGCGAAAGACAACTCTGATTTGCCTGATCTACCAGCAGCAGCTACATGGGCCACACTGCCACTTCTGCCTAAGCCTAATGTATCTTACCGTAGCAGTACACGCTGCTGAATTAATACCCTTCATTCTTCGTGTTAATTACACAGAATAAAACCATTCAAGATTAGTTTTTAACTTGTCAAGAAACTGTTGAGACAAAACCACCCTTCTGTTATATGGATTGTAAATGCAGAATTTCTCTCTCAGGTGCTCTCTGATGGCCTCTCTCAGCTGAACAGTGCCTTGACGGGCTGTAAAACCATCCTCACCTCTGGCTGTTCAAGCGCTTCAGCTCACCCATTCAGCCCTTCACCCTGCTGGCAAGGCTTCCCCTCAGCCTCACAAGCGCTGGGCAACACACACAACCCCCTCATAAGAGCAGGGTTATTTCATTCGGGGAAGGGCACCCTGTTCGTAAGACGTTGCTAGCAACCCTTTCAATGAGCAGACTTCATTCACAGTCATCCTTTACTATTTCCCTCGTAGCTGACGTCTCCCTGGCTGCCGGGGCAATGTCTGCTGTGTGGCTCCACACAGGTAGGTAGGCTGGATTACCCCATTCTCCTTGGGTTTGTAACCCCAACTTTTTTGACCTTCAAAGACTGGCACAACTTCGAATGCTGTCTGTGGTTTCATGGCATGAACCCGATCCCCACATTTTAGAGAGAGATTGCTAACTCCATTCAGATAGACTCCTGCCATTATGTAGTAGTACATTCAGCTAACACACTCAGATCCCGTGAAAACCACTAAATGGAGGCACTAAAAGATGATCCGGACACACAAAAGAAGTGAATGAGAACTAGTGATCTAAAGGATTTGTATTATTAAATTGCATTAAACCAAAAGATATCAATTTCTGTGATGACTTCAAAGAAAATTATAGCATAAATGCAAAAGGTTTATGAACTACAAAGGGTCAGCACTCAAAACAGAGGATCTTATAGCAGACAGACATGACAAAGCACTTTAAATAAAAGACCCTGAATGGTAAAATACAAAAAGGTTGGTTTCTGCCAAGAAACAGAAATAACTGCTGAAACAAAGTAGTGACTTTAGACCCATTCAGTTGCCTTATTTTGTTTAGCCAAATCTTCTACACTCTGATAAACTTCTGTGCCAGACAAAGTCTTTATATAATTTTTCCACTGCTACCTTTAAGAAGAAAAAACATATTCTTTCTTCAATGAGTTCAAACACTGCAGAGGCTCACTTTTAGAGTGTAGGCCTCTGGTACCCCTTTAACACTTTACTCAGCAACACACAGTACCTTTTCTCTTGTGATCCATATTATACTCACAACACATGACGCATGGCTTTTGTGTAATTAAATGTGTTACTCTTGACACTCATACAGAAAACATTCACATTTTAATGGGAAGTGCTGTGTGGATGAAAAAAAAGACCTATTTGTCATCCTTCATTACATCAATTCACCATAATAAATTAACAGAGAAGAAATATTCTCCATATTTCCACTGTGCATTCTATAGCTCTTCCCCTTCAGYGTGTTAAGAGACCAATCTCTTTAGGGAAATAGTGCAGGAGTACTTAAAAGCACTTTGCAATCTGGTGTCTGAATTACATTCTTGTAAACTCTGTTTGGCATTGGATTAATATCTAATTTTGCTCTGACAAGAATACGCAAAACTTATGCCTGCTAAAATGCTTATTTAGGCTGAATGTGAGAACATTTGTTTATCTGTCGGAAATATACATATAAAGCTACAAAAGAGAGCCTCAGCAATGGAAAAAAGACCCTCTTCAAGACTTGGTAACACTGGCAGTTYATGCAGCTGTGTACAAAAGAAATTATACAACATACATGAATGTTTTAATAATCCATTTCAAACTCTATGCAATATATATGACCAGTCACAAAAGAAATGCAGATATATGAATTATGTTGACAGAAAATATAATGGAAATGGGTAGGAAACAACATATATCCTACATTATATGAAAAGTGTGTTCTGAGATACATAATTAATTGGTGAAAAGATCTTATGGGAACATTGTATAATCACAGCCCACCATAGTAATCCTGCCTACAGGACTTCAGAGAATATTTATGAAATTATTGCATATTGTAGATGATTCTTGGTTAGGTCATGACCTACTTCTATGTCTTTTTTACTCTTTGTATCACAGCTGCTTTAGAGCTCTTCAAAACAAAACAAAAGCCTGGGGAAATTAATCTTTTCCCTGACTCCTCTCTCTCCTGTTATGACAAGAGACCTGGTTTGATTTGGTCACTTTTTCAAAAAGTTACTTACTTATTACTACTAGTTAATCTTGATTCCACTGAAGTCAGTGAGAGAATCACCCCTGGATTTTAGTGAAAGACCATACGTTCACCTAACTCATTGAAAATTTCAGCTCAAAAGGTAAGTTTTTCAGAAAGCTACAGTCATCCACAGATAGAGAACTAGAAAGGATTGCCTTGATTTCATAGAACCCCCACATATCATAGAGTACAGTATTTAACTCTTCTAGCATCAAAACCATAAGCTTTGTTGTGTTTGAATATCTAAGCAGCCACAAAGAGGTTTGGTGTTTTGTGTTTTGGGTTTTTTTTAATACAGCTGAAAAAGCATTTTCATTGCAATAAAAACAACGTGAAAACTGTCCCTTCTCTCTTTGAGAACTATTATGAGATTTATATTTCTTTGTCAACGTAACTTTTTTCTGAGACAACGTAGTGCATTTTTCTATCTAGTCATCAGATAGGTATATTTGAAATAGTAGCACTTGGGATACTATTAGTAAATCTAGAAAAAAGATTAGAATTAATAGAGAAATTGTAAAATTGGCAAAGATGCATTTCTAGGGACAGGAGCACACAGATGTTTCAGACAATAGTATCAAGGTGGTTCCCAGTCAAGTTCCTCAGAACATGATCTTAGAACTCATCTGGTTTATTGTTTTCAATCTGGCACAGTTTTAGATCCGTAATGATGAAGTTTGCAGATGCCATGAATGTGGAAGGTAGGACACAGGAGATCAGAACTGAATACCAAAAGATCTGGATGAGCAGAAATAGGACTAGATTGAAATGCAGGGTCATGCACATGGAGCTAATAATAAAAAGTTCTCCAGTATGCTGGAGGCTTATCAGCTGAAAATGTTTTGTAGGAATGGGATGTGATAGTCAACCTCTGAATGAATGAACTGCCAGTATGATGCAGCATAAAAATGGTAAATGCAAAATGAAAATGTATTGCAGAAGGTGAATCCATGAGAGACAGGCAAGCACCGGTACCATTACACTAGGCCCTGGTTAAACCTCGGCTGCAATACAGTATTGAGTTTTCTGGTCAGGAAAGGTAACCTTGAAAGAGAACAGGTGCAGAGGCGGCTATGGAAGAAAACAAAAAGGCCCAGATTTCAGGATGAGCCCGAAGCTGTTTTCCTGGTAGGAAAATATATAGAAAAATGAAGCAGAGAGGGAGGTGATTGAGGTCCATAAATACATCAGTGGATAAACAAAAGAAAGAAGAAAGAGCTCATTAAATGATAATACTGAAACAAAAAACATTCTAGATGGACATAAACATACTGAGATGGAAATGAAAAAGGCTTCTAGCCATTACACCAAGCAAATTTTACAGTGGCTTTCCAGTTAGGTTACATAGGAAGAAAGCTTTTAAAAGAGATCTTGGTAGATCTAATCCCATTATGAATGGGATTATTTGTCATATGCCTGAGCCAGGAGGGAAATGGGATACATGACACATGTCCCTTCCATTCTCACCAGCAAGACTGCAGGGGCATCAGTGCTTCTAAACTACTCTAAAAGGGTAATATATGGTTCTGTAATACCTAAATGTATAGAGACTGAACCYATGTATTTAGTGATGTGTGTCTCTTAAGGGAAAATTGAACAATACCAAAGATCAGATGACCAAAGTTGGACCTGAAAGATTAAGATAAATTGGTACACCAGCTTCTAAATATAGCATCTAGAAGGACTATGTACACTTTATAGGATGTCACCTGCAATGCAGGTGCCACTTATCTCTCTCTATTTCTGCCAGCTACATGTATCAAGAAATGCAAATTTACTAAGCATGTGATGCTGAATGTTTGGATTTGTTACAAAAAAAAATCTGTTAAATATGGAAGTAAATGTAAACAGTCACGCTCACAGGCAGCTCTTGAAATACATTATTCAACACATACTTGTATATATTTACTCTTTTTTTCCATAAACCTGGAGTGTGAGTTAAAGAAATTCGGCTGTTTCCATTGTCCAGAGCTTGTTGTGGATCGACAGTTCAAGGAGGAAAACACATCAGCAAGGAGAGGGTGCCAAGATGTGCATGATGAATTTTCTGAATTCTGTAGAGAAGAGCAGAGGGCCCAGCTCTGCAGCATCTCTCACTGTGATCGAGATCTGTGGATTCAAATAGGCACGTGGCTCAGTCAAAGTTCAGTGCAGCAGTCTGCAGTGTGGCTCCAACAGAACTGGTAAACTTAGAAAACTGCTGGTGGTTACAAGAAATGATGAAAAAAACAGGGTCCTTAGCTTTATTCCCCACAGGCCTGACCTCAACTAGGCTGGTTTTGGATTACAGATGAATCAGGTGATTGTCTATCTTGGTCTCGCCAAGCAATTCCTAGCCAACAAGATCCTAGCCAACAAGAGATCAATTCAGAGGAAATGTTCACTTGGTGATTCTTACAAAACATCTCACAGATAAAAGTCCCCACCTGTGGGTTTTAGCAGAGAAAAAGGAGCCCCCTATTGTATATCAATCAGTCCTTGTTAAGCTAAAGGGTTTTGGTTTTCAGGTTCAGTGGAAAATGAGTATGAAAATAACTGTAACATTTCATGTCCCATTGAAATTCTCTGAAGCCATAATTTAGCAAAAAAAAATTCTTGTTGTGGACAGTAAAGGAAGAAATGGTCATATTTCACTTTTTCGTCAATGCTTGTTCCAAAACAGAAAACAGGAAAGGTTATCCTGGCATCGCTGTTGTTAGAAAACTTGGAGACAGAAGGAAAGGCTTCCAGCCCCCAGCAATTCCAAGCGATTTCCCTCTCCTCTAGCTCTGCTTGGATCCTTTCTCCCCCTGTAAGTGCAATGTATTAAGTGCTCAAAATAATGAGATGACAGCACCAAAAGTGAAGTGGGCTGTCGACTTCAAAGCTGGAAATTTTCCAGGCGCTTCTAGACAGTAGATGAACTTTTCCAGTTTGGCTCCAAAATAAATGTTCAGCAAACTTTTAAACAGCAGATTATTCTGGGATTTAGAGTTTCACTATGCTTGAAGAACTAATACTCAGTTACGACCTAAGTCTAAAGCATAGGTGGGTTCCAGTGTTGCTCGTACATGGATTGTGAAGATACTTTTTGTTTCTGCAGGACCTCTCCTCATCAGTGCACAGGATGACTTATATCTGGGGATAAAGTGGCATGTGTCTTATAACAATGCTGTCATCTGTTTTCTCTCCAGCTTTTTTTTTTTTTTTTAATTTTTAGAACCTATACAGTGAAAGAACTTTCAGTATGCATTTCAATGAATGTTTCATTCTCAAACCATTTGAATGGTGACATGAAAAGCAGGATACTATCCCCTTGCATTGCTGGGAAGTTCCAGTGGTTAGCTGGAAAAGTCACCAAAACTGAACTGTTCACATATTTCTCACAAGTTTTGAGTATTTTATTTTTGGATGTCCTACTTAAAAGCCTGGGTCTCATTTGTAGAAGTGCTCACCTCTCAGTTGAAGTGAGCACACAATAACCTTTCAAAAAGTAAAGTGCTAGTTCCTAGATAATTTACATTTACAGTCAAAATTAGTGGATAATCTTGCTTTAATTTGTTATGTCTCAGTTCTCATCTCTACAATGGGAATGATGGAAGCACTGTGAAAGTAAATTAATATTCATCTGTGAGGTATGCAGATGACATATTGACTGGTATCAGAGAAAATCCTCTGAAGATGCAATTAATATTTTTTCTCAGTAGAGTTTGAATAAATTGGTAAAAAGTGTCTGATCTGTCCAAAGACCGATGAAAATAAAACAAAACATTACACAGCTGCTTAGTCATTGAGCAGGTCTTATCTTCTGCAGTGATAGATGTCTATGCTGATGGAAGAAAAAATAGTACATGGTTTTATAGTTTTAAACTGTGTTATAATGTATATCCACAAGTAAGGAAGGAGAAGATGAATAGAGTTAGTAAAGGCAACTTCAGTTCTAACATTGCCTAATACAGCAACACTTTATTGTAATAAGAATTAGAGGGTCCCCTTCTTCCCTTTCCTTTTCCTTCCTTTCTCTCTTTCTCTTCCTTTCCATTTTCCATGCCTTTTCTATTCTTCAAAGAAGAATGAACATAAATATTTCAAAAAATGGCCTGATACCAACAAGATTCATCATTGAGGTCGGGAAGTTAGACCTACAGGATATGTTTCTGCCAGTAGAGCTAACGTCAGGCTTGACAATGGTAACAGATGGTCACCCCTTGTGTAGCGCAGTACCAGAGGAGAGTGAGGAGCACACTTTGCCAACAGATTTCACAGATATTTATTGATAACAGCGAAATGCTGAGGTTGGGGATGGTTGGTTCATTTCCAAGATCTGCATGGCAGTATGCTCTAGTATTACAGACTTCTCTGTTTCTTTTTYTGCCTTCATGTCTTATTCCAGTTCTCTCGCTCTCTCCCCCACTTCTGGGACTTCATTCTCATCTTCACATCTTCACTGGCTTGTTTCCACCTGACTTTTTTTACTTAGCCAGCTACGGTCTTCAGTATTTAGATTTCTTCTTTTTCCCTATCAGCATATCCAACATTGTGAACTTCTCACATAGTTTTCCCATCTGACTGCCACACAGACAGATCCGTTGTCTCTTTCCATGCTCCTTTCCTGCACCTAGCACTTAGTCATCTGAGTTCAGTCTCTTCCTTACCAGTTCCTCCCAGGTCTCAGATCTTTCTCCCATACTTTTTACCATTGAAATCCCTGTCACTTCATCTTTGCCAGCTCCCTGGTCCCACGAAATCCAGGGAAGGCTTCTTGCGCTCCTGTGCTCGGCTGAACCAGCCTCCTTCTTAGTGCAGCTTTGGCTCTGACGAAATGAAGAGGCACTTAGGGACATGGTTTAGTGGGGCATGGTGGTGTTGGGTTGATGGTTGGACTTGATGATCTTAGAGGTCTTTTCCAACCTTAATGATTCTATGATTCTAAACTGCTATTTAGCATGTGTGACCTGAACTTCCAAATGTTCATGAACTGGAAAAATTTAAATGATTTTTAGGAAGATTCCAAGGAGTCCTCAACTAAACTAATACTTATCACCCTGCCGGCTTACAAGTCTCTTCTCCATTACCTGCAGGTTCTAGAGTTCTTAAAAGGTAAGTCAAGTCTTACAAGAAATGCATTAGCAAGAAATCAAACAAAATAATGCCTCTCAATCTCGTTCTCAGGTATAGCTGAGCCATTTTTTGTTGGGTATGCTAAAAACAAGCAGCCTGAGGCAGAGCTCCAGCATACAGAATTTCAGGTTCAATCACTGAAGTTTAGCAAACTTATAAGAAGCTAAAAGCAGTGTAAGATAATGGCAGTGTCAGGAAGAAACACGGAAGGGGCAGTAAAATAGCTGAGTTATTCCTCTCATATGCAAACCTCAGCTATTTTGGCAATGCTTATCTGAATGGAAAACAAGAGTCAGTAGGCCTCGTATGTTAGTTTGGAACTGAACTGAGCAGTAAAAACATCATAAACCTGTGAAAATGATGACTAGTATGGGTGCCCAATGACAAATAACTCTGCACATATCTATTGATCTTCTATTGAAATTAATGTTAGGTCTTTGCATATAATTTTTTTTCTTCCTAAAGGGAGTCATGCATGGACATTTGAAGGCAGAATTTGATTCTGAGCCTAGTATCTTTGGATTCTTTTTTTTCCAACATGAAAGTCTCTCTTTAACATGCTAGTCACATTCCACTACGATTTTAAATAAGCCGCCTCTCAACCTATTATGGTTTAGTATGTTTTCCTGTATATTTAGAAAGAGTTGTCAAAACTCTCAGGTGCTGCAGATAAGCCTGCAAAGCAAAGCTTCAACAAAATAAAGAAGGAGATGGTATAAATTCTGAAATATATCAAGGTTAGATTACCTTTGTTGCTTTGTATATCTAAGATTTGAATTGATTTTTCTGGTATGAAAACAATGGGGGAAGGGACTTCTGATGTAATGCTTTGCAGAAGCCAGAAAAGTCAATAATATGCAGACAGCTCAAAAATATAGTATTTACAGATTCAGTGAAGCATGTTTTCAGTGGGTTATGCCAGCAAGTTCCAACCTAACAGAAGTATATCAGTTAGATTTCTTAAAAATTATATCTATTCTTGTAATACATGAGTTTACATAATCCTGCAAGATCCTTAAACACCTTAACTTTTTATGAAGTTCTTGAAGGGCACAATTTTTTTTCCAAAAAATAATGCAACCTGCCATAAATTAATAAAAAGTTGGGGTATGAGACACTTCACATGGAACAGAATGCAAGTTCGAAAAATTGGGATATAATTACATAAAACATACCTTTATGACAGACCAGATGTTTAACAAATAAAGCAACACTCTATTCTAATTGCCAGAACTATTACTGAAACTTGAATTTTAAACTGAAAATGCAGACAGAATATATTCCTATTACTATTAGCTGCAATATTTTTCAACAACTGAGACCACGTATCTACGTGTGACAAAACAGCATGGCTTTTAATGGTCAGATGTTGGCTCGCGAACTGAATTTCATATTTTGTCAAAACACCGCCATTTCAAGCTACTGTCTTGGTTCCTTACCGTTATATAAGGAAGAGTAGCCATCCTGTACCAATCAATGTCATTTTCTCCATCATTCTGACTTTCTTAGAAAACCCTCTTAGGTATCAAAAAGTTCACGTGGTTTAAAGGTGTCAATGAGATCACAAGCCAATGCAGCCATATAGCAAGTGTAATAAAGGCTGGGCGTTTAAATCTTACCATTCTTATCTGTTGTTGCTGGCTTTGCTTTTTTTGCAGTGAATGACAGGTTTTGTTTACTATTTTATTATCAAAGCCTGTTTGTAATAAGTGATACATACTTCTTCAAGTTACAGTACTGAAAATGAATACAATAAAGCTGTTGGATAATATACCTAGTAGTAGAAAAAGAAATAAATGAAAAAAAGGACTTTATTAAAGAACAAAGGGCTCAACTTTGTATTTCTTTAAAATAATGGCTACCAAATATCAGCTATTTCTGTACCACATGAAAGGCGGGAAGCTTGGATAGCCAGGAACATCACAGTTTTGCATCTGCTAATATCAATGTGATTATCGTACACAATATATGCAAAGAGGGACCAGTGTGTGATGCCCTGTACCTCTCCCATATTACAGTAGGCAACTCTCAAGTAAGGAGAAAAAACTTTGAACTTAGTGAAGAAAACACAGTGAAAAAACAACCAGCTAAAACATACCTACTTTCGATATTTAACAGGCAGTAGCAATAAGCTACAGTAGCAATAAGCGCTCATTCATTTTTGAGCTATTAATGACTACTCTTGCCACAACAGGTTGAAATATAGCCTAAATGTAACACTCTGCAGTGTAGATTTACRTCTCTTTCCCATCCCAAACGTCTGCTCTTGAAGCCAGGCAGCCTCACGCACTCAAAACGTTCTGCTAATGTATCAGTCACTTCTTGATTTTGTTACTGATCTTAATGAAAATGGGATCAAGACTTCATTTTCTCAGATTAAAACCATACAATAGCCAGCAAAGAGTCTGGGCCTTTCTCTCTTTGGGCTAAGAGATCATAGTGCCAGCTGACTATATCTCAGGTCAGGGTGACGAAAACCACCCCTAAAACCTTCCTCCTTAGGGAAAACAGACAAAGATCCTCTAGGAAGTGGGTGAGTCCCGTGAACTTAGATTTTTTAGCATTTCCCAGAGTTTCATGTTTGGTTTTTTTTGGGACGACTTTTCCTAAGCCACAGAGGATTTAGAAGCAATGTGTGGAGGTCTTGAGAGGATGTAGGTGTTGTCCTACACTCCACATCCCCTAATGAGCGATGGGATGTGTTTGACAGCGCAGCCTGGCCATGAGAAAGGAATGAAGGTCCTCTTTCATGCTGCCTCCTCCACATGAGATGGCATTTTGTTTCCAGGCCCAGTTTCCCCTGTAACATACCAGCTTCTTGTATTCACTGTTGTCACCCAGCTAGCCCTACTCTCCATCCCCATCACCTTTCCCATTCTTTTTCCCCAGGTCCTCATGGGATCAGACGTCTTTTTGCACATATTATGTTCCATGCCCAGACCAGACAGCTCGATTAAGCAGCGACAGATTCAACTTCTCTGAATGCAGACTTTCCAAAACAAATATTTTGGAACGTGGCTATTAGGACCACAGTGAAAATGTCCTACACCAAAAAAACCCAGAAAACATTGTACTTCCATTTTTCCACAGATGTATTTCTATTAACTAAGTTGCTTGTGTAAAGAATAAGGTGCAAGGTATAACTTTCATATTATTTCTGTATCAGTGATTCTACTTCTCCTCCTCCAAGTGGTAGCATTTTTTTATAGCGCTCAGCAGGGGGTTGAGAGCTGTGTTTTTAGCTTTGCTTCTTTTCTATACTCATTTTCTATACTAATTTTTTTAATGAGTTTGAAGTATGTTATTTATATAATGTGTGTATATATATACACACATATATATGTACACGTGCACACACATTTATGTATGAATATATAACTTCAGACAGAATGTATTTGGATTAAAGGGCATATACGTATATGTGTATATACATCTCTAACATATATGGAAGGAAAAAAGGGCCCTATATATCCAATTTTCATACTCTAATTTTGGTTATGTTGGGTTTTGCTTGGTTTGTCTCTGTAAAAGAACTGGAACTAAAACTTTAAATGACACACAGTCTAAATAATACATAATTAAACAGTGAAGGTAAAATTATCCAAAATCCTTGTTATAAAGTAAGAATTTTTCATATGCTGCTGTCCACCTTTGTACATATTACCTTAAGCATAGCACAATGTTTTTACTCATAAAATGAACACAAAGTAGCAAAAAACCCACAGTATATTTCTTTCTTATTGCTTTTATTGTTGAAGAGACTCTTTTTAATTGCAACATAGGAGAGGGGAGTTTACCATGAAAAGAAAATGGCTTGTCTTTAAAATACAAGAATTTGATCGTGTGCTATTGTTGCCTGCCAACAATGAGCTAAAGAGGTTAATGGATCACAGGTCTGGCAAACAGCCACGCTACCTCCGGCTCGATACATTTAACTGCGTAATCTGGGTTAAGGTTTGGTGCTATTTTTTTTCATCAGGGCATGAAATGCTGGTGAATAAAAGTTAGATTTTATCCAATCTTTTTTCCCGAAAACAGCACCGCTTATCACTGATCTTGATTTCCACAGCTGGAGGAGCGAGGGAAAGCAGCCGGCGGCCTCCCGCGCTCCCAGGCGCCCTGCGCCCCCGGACCCGCGCGCTGCCCTCCGCGGCCGCCGGCCCGCCCAGCACCGCCTGGCGCAACCTGCGCGGACTCACGGCGCGCCCTCTTGGCGGGGGCGAGCAGCTGCGCGGCGCACCGCGCGGCTCCGCGGGTATCTCCAAGGTACTGGGGCCCGGGTCCGCCGCTGTCGGGCTCTACCTGGCCGCCCCCCGGGCGGGCATCCGCGCCCGCTCCCTCTTCCCCCCGGGGTACCAAACCCGAGGGCCCCAAACCCAGGGGCAGCGCTCCCAGGGTGCTCTACACGCACCTTCCCTCCCCGGGCAAACTCCACTTGCAACTCGGAAACCACCACCTGGAGCTACCTCTCCAGCAAGTGGGGKGKGTGTGTGTGTGTTTGGTTTTGGGGGTTGGGTTTTGGGGTGTTTTTTTGAGAGATTGAGAGAGAGAACTACCGTCAGGAAGGGAAAGCACAGGAAAAGTATATAGCTCCCTCTCTCCCATCTTGCGTGTTTCTTGGGTACGCTGTTGGAGGAGACAGGCAGCAGCGGCGGCGTTATAATGCAAATGACAAAGCGAGCAACTTTCAGTGCTCTTGTGGCTATTTTTGATTTCTCTCCCGAGAACGGGCTTTTTTGGTGTGCGTGTTGCTTTTTTTTTTTTCCTTTCCGTGTGATTGTTCTAATTATGCCCTCCCGCCCTTCTCCGCCTTGCTCCCGCCTCCCCTCCCCCAAGAAACCAGGCAGTAATGATGCACTGTCCTCGGTCCTCTTCAGCGGGTCATTCCGCTCAGGCAGAAGGTGAGCCGAGGGGGGGAAGCAGCGTTTGCAGGCGTGCGATGGGGCACCGCACCGCTGGCCGGCTGAGGCGGGCCCTCTCCGCTGCTTCCTCATTCCGCCGCCGTTGCTCCCGGGGCCCGCCGGCAGCTCTCGGGGGCAGCCGGCTCCCCCTCTCCGCCCCTCGCTTCCCCCCCCTCCAGCCGCGTCCGGCGGGGGCAGCCTCCCAGCGCCCCCCCAGTGCCTGGGGGAGCCCGGCCGCTGCCCGCGGAGGGGCCGCTGCGCCCCGCGCAGCGCCTGCGGAGGGCCCTGCCCTGCCCTTCCCTCGGCCGCCGGGCGAGCCGGCAGCACCTGCCTGCGCTGCCCGCCTTAGCGGGCTGGGAGGGAGGGAAGGAGGGAGGAATGGAGGGAGGGAGGGAAGGAGGGAGGCTCCTGCGTGCGCGGGGAGAGGCTCCGGCTCTCAGCTGGGCGCTACCGGCAGCGGCAGCCGCTGCCGTGCTGCACCGCGGGCGGTGGCGGCTCCCGGCGCGGCGGGAACGCGCCGCTGCCGCGGGACCGCAGCTTTGGGGCGGGGGGCTCAAACCTCGGCCGGGAAGTAGAGACAGAGTTTTGCTGGTTTTTTCTTTTCTTTCCTGGTGATTGGGCTTTTTTATTATCATTATTTTTAATCCCTCCCCCCGCTCCCCTCCCTCCCGCCCGCGGTGCGTGTGCCACCGGGGAGGATGCGCGCCTCCCCCAACCCCTTCCCCGGCAGCTCCCGCCGTGGCGGCGGGGCGCGGGGGGCCGCGGGGGGCCGCGGGGCCGGGGGCGCGCTGGGCCGCACCTGGCCGCGCCGCGCTGCGCGGGCTGCGCCCCCTGAACTCCCCCGCCGCTTCCCGCCGCCCCTCGGTGCCTGAGTCTCCGCTAGCTTGTGTCCAGCAACACGCACACACGCACGGAGGCACTCACTCGCTGACACGCAGCACTCCGCCGAGCTGCCCAGGCTGCCGAGCAGCGCCGCGCAGCGCCGCGCAGCCCGCCAGGAGCCCTCTCCCTCCCTCCCTCCCTCCCTCCCTCCCTCTCTCCTCCTTCCTCGCTCCCGCCCGCCCGCCGCTCTGAAGGATGCCCGGTAAGTAGCGGCGAGGACCGGCACCTCTGCCGGTGCGTGGTCTGACGGGTTAGGGACCGTTTTATAATGCTGCCGCCCGCCGGGGGGGGGCGCGGGGCGGGGGGGCGAGGGGAGGGGAGGTGACAGCGATCCGAGGCAGGAGGCGGCGGGGCTCGCCGGGTGCTCCTCAGAAGGACTTTTAGCTGCGCGGCCGGGGCTTGGATGTGGGCGCCGAGGGACGGGGTCTGTGCACCGCAGCGGGCACCGGCCGGGGCGGGGGCGCTTCGCCTGCGCTGCGGGTTGCTGCCTGCAGCACCGCGGTGAGTACGGGGCTCCGCGCCGCGCCGGGGTCCCCCGGGGACGGGGAAGGTGTGGAGGGTGCCCTGCCGTGCTGGGGGCTCCCTCCTCGGCGGCTCCGCTCCGCGCCTTGCTGGGGCCGGGGCGCGAAGGGCACGGTGCCCCCGGTGCGCCGCGGGGACTATGCCCTGCTTCTCCCCCCCTCGGTTTTGCCGACGTCCCCGGGGGCTGCCAGCGCGGTCCGGTGTTTCGGGAGCCGCGGTGCCGCCGTCCGGGGGAGAGAGGGAGCTCCGCCGGGCGCCTCACCTGCGGAGGGGAGCACCCAGGTGCTGCGCGCCGGGCCGCGCCGCTGCGCGGGGAGGAGAGCGGTGCCCCGGCCGGTGCCCCGGCCCCTCGGCGAGAGGGCGCCCGCAGCTCCTCTGCCCGCTCCCCGTCCCGGCTGCTCCCTCCCGTGCGCTACAGTGGGCTCCGGTGGCAAAACGCTCGTCCCTTAGGGAAGGCTTAACGTTTGCAGAACGTTTGCTATCAAATTAGTGCGTGGCTCTGCTTAGCTCGGGTTTGCGCGCGGCTAACTCCTCTCAGGCTGGGGTTCGACTCCGGCTACCAAATGCCAGGGACACCGGGCAAGGGGCTTGTTGTTCTCCTAGTCTGCCTGGTGCGATTTGTGGGAAACACATATAAAAGCTGACTATTGCTGGAGATTTTTAAGTGGGTTTTGCTAAATCATTTAAATATTTTTTCTTACTTTTATAATGTCTACTTTGACAATGTCATCTTTCCTCACTGTGTTTTGCATCCTGGGTATGATAACTCTCCCATTGAAGTCAATGGCAAAACTCCCAATTGACTTCAGAGGAAGAAGGTTCTGGCCAATACCGAATACTTTTTGAATGAAAGGGACTGGGCAGAAGGCTGAGAGGTAGCAAAGTGAGAGAGACGTATAAAAGAAACTTCGTTTTTAAAAGATAGCCTTTTAACCAAAGAGATTTAGCTGCATTGTGTCAGAAATGTCTTCTAGATTTTCATTCCCACTTTGCAGTGGAGAAATATCGGAATGATTTCTTGGCATGTTTGATATCAAGATGGACTGAAGCCCATTGTTTTACCCACAGACATTAAAAAGTATTACCAGATCAGTATCTTATACTTTTCTGGTGCTGTATAGCTTTTTTTCTCACTGAAAAGTTGGAAGCAGAGGGAGACCACTGAGACAATTGGAGGGGCTCCTATTGACTTCAGTGGCCTGTGGATCAGGCCCAGAAAGGTTCAACGGAGAAGTAACAAGAGAAATGTAGTACAGTTTGTAAGGAAAGGTGTTGCATAAGCATTTAACTCATGAACAGCCTCCCTCTAGGGAGGAGAAAAACCTAAATGTACATTAATTTCTTATCCCATTTTTAAGAACTCTTTCACAACACAGATACAAATAAGAAAGAGTGCTTCTGATTAATAATTAAAATGCCCATATTCATATGGACTACAAAGAAGATTTTATGCAAAAAAGAATCCATTAGCAAATGGAAGTTCTAGTTCACAGAACATCCTCTGTTCAGTGCAGTATTTAGATTGGGAGCAGTCAGATACATAATGAAACACCAAATAAAAATATTGATACTCAAATGGCAAAAGCTAGTCTTATTCCTGTAACCTGACTAACCACTTTCAATCACCTGGAATGCCTTAAAAAGGAAAGTATGAAGACATGCTTTTAATTTTTTTTTTTTTTTAAATCTGAGTGTTGAAAGAACCCCAAAAATGCTGCATGTGGTCAACAACTTGTCAAGTATCAGAATTATGCCTATACTCCATGAAGAATGTGACTATTACATTGATAAGAAAAATAACCTTTCTCAGTTATGGTCCGATAATAATGTTTCCCTTCTAAGCACAAGTGTGTGTTAATAGGCAAGTATAAAAAAAGTTTGAGGTGCTTTATCTCTTGTTCATCTTTATTTGTAGGCATCTGATAGAATTGTCATTGAATTGAACTGAATGTGCCATTGATATTTACCTGTGAACAGATTAAGATGTTCATGTTACAATGGAAAAAAAAAAAACAAAACAGTAAAATGGACAAATGCTTCACTGGTTATCTCTTCTCTCCTTGCAATTACATAGGGAAGACAGAAACCTCCTTTTTAAAATGTCATATTACAGGTCCCTTTCTAATTTCCCTATGAATTCAAATGTTTCTTATATCACGTGCCATATATGGAGCCAAAGGATACATATTTTGTGGGACATTGCATGGAGAAAAATTTTCTTTGAGCTGCTTTGTTGCTTCCTGTGTTCTCCACTCTATCTGCTGTTTACTAACACATTGTAATGCCACAATCTATTTTTGTTGATAATACTTCCATTTCAAGTCAAATGCAAAGAATATGGTGATTATTTCCATATTAAGAGTTTGGAGTGGGGTTTTTTTGAGGAGGGGGTGGTGGTGTTTTTTTTAAGGTCAAAAGCAATGCTTAATCCTCTTTGCTTGCTTGGATGAAGAGAGTCAGCAGTTCTAAAAATGAGGATATGTATTTGCATAAATTTTCAGTTTTGTCCTGACAGCCATCAGTTTGAAATTCTGTATTCTTTTCATTTTGGTGTTCCAGTACTTATTCTTCATATGTGCATACAGAAATGCAACCAGATGTTCTTGTGGACAGCATTTCCAAAATAGAAAGTTAAGTTTTTTAGGCTTACCTGTAACTGAAGAGTATATAAGATTTGAGTATTTAAAACAGGGTTGAAAGAAGCCAGATAATGAAGTGCCAGGAAACTCCAGGAGATGATTCTGAATATCCATTACTCACTTTTAGCATCTTTATAAACCTCATCCTGTTTTGAGGAATAAGTGATATATTCAGATATATCTTTTTCTAGACTATTGCACATTTGCTGTCCCTTGCCTGGCTCTGGAACATGTTTATGCCATTGTATTGCTATGGATGTTAAGTGACTGATAGCAAGTGTTCAGCGGTCTGTTAGTATTTGAATCTAGGAAGCAATATTAGTGGGATTGTTGAAAGTCACCTGAATTTTGTAATTATTACACCTTCAAAAACTTTTTCAAAATAAATTTGATAGTTTGTTAATCCTAGAACACATCCATCAGATAATTTATTTAGGACTGTATTGTTCTATCCAGCAATTTAAGAACAAAACCTCCACTGTAGCTCAAATCAATCAAAATATTGGTTTTAGGTTATACATTGTACATATGGAACCTGGCATGTAAAGCAGATGGTATGTAAAATTATGCATAGCATGTCTGGAGAGCCATACAATATCTAAATGCAGTGCAACAGAACAAGGAAAGAGTGTCACATGCAACTTAAAATATCAATTACTGGCCTATGTCTAGTCCCAACTGCACTTCGTTTTCGCATGCATGCGTGTGTGTGAAATTTTCTCTTACTTCAGTCAGGACGTTTCCTTGATAATATGATCTTCCCTAGAAAAGCATGCAGATTGAAATGATATGCTACTGGCTAAATGAAACAAAGATGGATATACAAGAAAAACTAGTTTAGTTTAGTTTGCGTTCAGAACAGATATGCAAATTTAAAAAATGATCAGGAACAGAACTTTTAATCTTTTAAGGAAAATGGCCAGACACCATTTGCTACCAAGACTGTGTTTTTCTATATTATTTATGCACTTGGCTTGCCCAACCCAGCAATAGCACTTAATAGTACTTCTGTCCTGTTGCATAAATACTGTGTTAGCTCCACACACTCTCTCTCTAAAGTATTACAAATCTGTAAGCACAAAATTTCTTCCTGAACAAACAAGCATTACTGTGCATTGTTAACACAATCAGATGAAATGGTAATTGCAGAAAGATTCACATCAGCAAAACCCTTAAATAAATATTAGTCTTTAAGCATGTACTGACCTCAAAGGGACCTAATTACATGTTTTGTTGAACAAAGATGCTTTTGTGATCAATGACCATGAAAAGTAATAATTTTCCCAAGTTTATTCAAGTGTCTAAATCTGTGGTTATAAAATATTGTCAGCATCAGACAACTTTAATTTTTAACTTCCAGGGGAAAAGCTTTAAATATTTCTACCTTTTTTTTTTTTNTTTTTTTTTAATGTTTTGTGTACTATAGAAGTACTGCAAACTATTAACTGTTTTAAAAAGAGTTGCATAGCTGTACTCTCTGAAATTTCTAGCAAAATGAACTTTTGTAGATAAGATGTGAAGGATGAAGTTTATATGAAAGACTACCACAAAGTGAACTCTAGATATAATATCAGGAACTAATACTGCATAAGGTAGACTTTAATAGCCAATTTTGTAAGATCCAGCCTTTTTTCAAGGAGGCAAATTGAAGGAATGCCCCCATGTTTAAACTGTTGAATATCCCCAAACATTTTTAAGGTTTTTTTAAGGTACCTGAGTTGATATAGAATGTTTCACACTACAAAAAAATGGTAATTCCTGTACCTTTTTGTGCACTAGCACCTTTAGTCCTTATGAATCTTACTGCTTGCAACAGTGTTGCTTCAGAAAATACAGCTCTCTATCTGGGGGGTTAAAGTAACACATTTGTCCTGATATGTTACAGAACAGTGTCTATCAATCCATTTCTCTTTTGGAGATGAAAGAACTTTTATCCATTCAAATCACTGTAATACAATCTCGTATTATAATGGCTTGAACAATCTTGACTGCACACAGTTGCTGGAGTCTCCAAAGGACTGTCATAAATAAAACTATTAGACTGTATTATAGCAGACACAGATTCAGAGTCTACCAAGGGATGACAGAATTTTACATTACAGCACAAATCGCTAAAAAAATCTGCAAATACCAAAAATGATTGGTAGAAGAACTTAATGAACCAATTTATAATAAATATATATGCTATTTTTCTTTAAAAGTATGTAAAGGAAATATTAAAAGTATGTAAAGGAAATATTAATATTAGTGGATTAATCCTATGTAGAATTAAGTGGAAACTTAGCCAACGAATAAGGGATTTGTCCTCTACAACAGGTACTTAAGCTTGCTCAGCAACATGTAAACTTTCTGCACTAGCTGATGGACTTTCAACTTACATCAAATCCTCCCTTTGCAACCTGGCATTGCTACTATGATGACAGCATTAGAAAACTGGCATCTCATGGGAGACAAGTCAGTTTACATCAATGGAAATGGATTTACACTGCATCCTGGATTCTATGCAGACAGGTTTGTTTTTATTTTTTCTCTTACCAGATACTATTATAGAAGGTATGACTTTTGCCAGATATACAGACACAACTGACTTCGGCAAAACACTAAATGAACATAGCAACAAAGTTAGAAACGGTGGAGACATGGCAAAATGAAGTAAAAATCTGTAAGRATGTGTTTTGTTGGGTTTTTTAAGACAGGAAAAAATGTACTCTTTTACGAAAGATCCTTAAGACAGAAGTAAAACATAAAAATGAATGCAACTGAGGTTAAAAATAAAATTACGAAAGTTGAGTTACCTAACATGTTCTGGCCATGGAACAAGAGCTTTAGTTACAGGAAAAGTAACTAAAGCTGACGTATCGATAGGATGGGAGCTTCAAAAGAAGACAAAAGCCAGAAAATAACCATTTCACATGTTGGAAATMCAGATGGCCCTAAGCAGATTTTGTGTGTATTTGTATACACATTTATCTGTGTGTATACATATGCATGCATATATTTTTTTTTTTCTTTTAATATCAAAATCTGTATAATGYCCTACTTTGTTACTGTCTGGTTTCCTCACCCCAGCAGGGATTTGCTGGTTGTTCTTCCTATCTGACCATAAAGATACAGAGGAAGATATGACAGCACAATAAATAGCTGAGAGTGGTTAAACTGTTTCCTGAAGGTAAAACAGCAGGGTCCAATGGTTCTCCTGCAGAATGTTTTAAACCCAAGGCTATAAATAATAGCCAGTGCTGCCAAAAAAAAAAAAAAAAAAAAAAAGTAACTGAATCCTGAAAAAGGAGAAAACAAAATGAATCTTCACTTCAGTGTCTGAAGCCAATGTTACATTATGTCCTGAAAAGCATGAATCTGAAAGATATTTTGCCAGCTACAGGCTAGTGTCATCTACAATTACAGTCAAGATCTTCCTGTTAAGACTTGAAAAAGCAACTACAGTCTTACATTGAAGAACCGGAAAAGATTATCAGTGAATGTAATGTGGAGCTTTAGGAAAACAGAAGATGACAGTAGAGCAGAGGAGTATTTAATACAGCACTGTATTTAATACAGTAAATAGATATACCATTTTTTAATATCAACTTTTGATGCTGAAAAGACAGTTGACTGGATTGAGTGGAGCTAACTTTGGCATSATGTCAGAAGCAAGATTTGGGGAAAATTATTTTAGATAATTTGCTGCTGCATGTCCTCACCTTTGTAATTGCTGTATGAGTATAAATAATGTCAGAGGTGGCAGCAAATCCTTACTATTTATAATTTTACATTCCTGCCTCTTGTAAAAGGATTAATCTCCAATGTAAAGTAAAACAGATTTGCAGTAGGAAAAAAGTCTATCAGTGTAGAGTCTATCAGTATAGTCAAACAACATGCCTTTATTGGTCTTCTGGTTGAAAATTACATTCCTGAATGGTGATGCACAATCTGGCTAAAATAATCTACTATAATCTTTTTGGTAAATAATTTCATAAAAGAAAATATGTCTGATAAGCTTTTTACGAACCACAGAGTTTTCACTCAGGTAGAAAAGATTTGAGGAGAATTAGTGAAAATTCGTTCCAGGATTAGAAGTTCTCAGTTTGGATATACCAAACAATTCTGGTTACAACTGACATTGACAGCCCCTCCTTCAGTATCCTATATTCAATGGTTTCTGACCTAAGAATGAAATTCACTTCCTTCATTTATAGCCAAACAACCCGGGCTTCAAAAAGTTGAATTGTGCGACTGCAGAAAATGGAAACCCAGACCTTCATTCTGATCTACCTAAAAACGTGTTTCATTTCTGTGGTTGCTTTCCCAGCAGTTCCTTCATGACTGCTGCCTGGCTGCTAGTGAGGTAGATCCAGGTGAACATGAATCAACAGCTCTTTCCTCCCTTATATATCGGACCTACAGTGTTGTAACTGCCTTTGCTTCTCTCCTGGAGGCCAGCAAAGAGACTATTTATGGTGCAGATGCTTCAGAGACATTTTCGTATACCTCCACCTTACACAACTTAATAGCAAGAAACAACAAAGGATGAATTTCATGACAGAAGCTTTACTTACCAGCATTATCCCTGAACAGGAATTATTTTCTTTAACAAAAATGGATTGAAAAAGATTTATCTGTCATTCAGATTTGTCAACTTTCTTCTTCTGTAACAAAGCAAACTAGAAATTTTTGCTTTGTTTGTTTCAGAACCAAAGAGCATATGAGTKTCTTAGAGAGATGTGATTTTTCTTTTCTTTTCTGCTTTTCTTGTTGGGGAAGCAGGGAAGAATTCAGTGAGAAAAAGAGGGGACAAAAAGAAAAAGAGATAAAAATATTTTTAAGCTTTCAAACAATTTTCTCTTTTACACAAAGAAAATATATCTGGTTAATGCCTCTTTATTATTCATCACCTTGAAAATATTCTGTATTAAATTAAAAAAAATCAATTTTTTAATGTCACTTCAGAATGGATCAAAACTTTTTATTACAAAAATCTTGTCTTTGAAGATATTTCAGTCAGCTCTCATGAAAAACTTGAAACTGGTTGAAATTTCTTTGAAATTTATGTTTTCCAGACATATAAGTTGCTTGAAACCAAAGCTGTCTGTAGAAAAGATGTATTTTCATACATGTTCTGTGTGCTGTGATCATATATCAATTAAAAGATATATTTTTCTTTTTGTTATYTATAAGGTGATTTTTTGTAAAAATAAGAAAAAAATCAAAACCCCAAAAAAGTCCCCAAAATATTGACACAAGACTCTTGATTTGTCCCTAATCAAAATGTTTTTCTTTCTAAACTTTTAAGATTTTAACTTCCTTTTGCAACTTCCAAAAAGAATTTCAAAAGCTCCAAGCATTTTTCCTGATGGGGAGAATACTTCTTGCCCAGTTCTAGAGCACACACCATTGGGTAGATCATGGTTTTAGTCTAGTGGATAAAGTGGAAGTATTGGAAAGGTAACCAGGCACTTTCTTGGAAAGGCACTTACTAGTGGAGGGTTGCTTATTATTTTATTCCTGAATACAGCTCATGCCTTGAGGCAGACTTAAGGTGATAACAGAAAGAAAGAAGGAAGGAAGTGTCTCTTTGCCGTCACTAAAGAAAATAGTGAGTGGGAAATCAGGTGTGTCTTTTTAACAACTTTAAGAGGAAAATGTCCTCTGACAGAACTGTATTTAGGCTCAGGMTGTAGGTTTAAAAGACATTTAGTGGCCAGCTGGAAAGAAATCTAATTTACTTAGTCTGCCATTTCAGGAATTTAAGTTGAATATGTGTTGTTTATGTGACTTGACATGTATCAGTAAGTAATGCTTGTGGACGAGGCAGCTTGCCTCTGGACTCGGATGTGTATCAGCACCAGTGCACTGGATCAATATGGAAAGCACAGCATGGAGATACAGTGGAAATCCCCAGCACGGTGGTAGACAGAAGCTGGCCACTCACTTCTGTTTATCCCCCAGGGACACAAGAGAACAGATTTGTCAGGGTTTGTCTCTTTTATTCCAGTAATAATGAGAGATTAATTGGGAATGTTTACTGTTGGGAGACTAATTTGGAATGTTTGTTGTTGTTTACATTTTTTTTTCTATTACAGCTGCATTTCTGCTCCTTGCCTATATTTTTTATGAGCAAACTGAATGATGCAGGGCCTCCCTCTAGCCTGGAGGCCAGATAAGCATGGCCACTTCCATATGGTTAAGCTCCCTTAGCCTGCTGAGCACAGGCTGCAGCTAGTCTGCCTCTCGGGAACGGTCCCCAGGCTGGGCGAGTGCCCGAGCTGTGCTCAGGAAACCCTTGGGAGATGGCTGGTCAAGTACCCAAGATCAAAAGAGTGTCAGGGACTGCCCTGAGATTTTATGTTTTAGAAAAAAATAGTTCCAGGGCATGGATTCATGCCCTAGCACTATTTAATTCACTTGCATAGATGTAGTCTTAGCATTATTTACGTCAGTATGACTCCAAATACATACACATTGTTTATTCACTTTTCTCGTTAGGAATGAACTCCACTGATTTAAGTGGTGTTACTACAGTACAGCATGATGTTTTTACAAATAGTGTAAAAGGGGCTTAATATTTGTTTGTAAGCAGTCATTAACTGTGGTATATGCAATAATGTTCTGAAAGTAGTGGAAGATTTAAACATGGTAAAATATTTTAGGAAATGGTAGCTACTTTTCTGCATACTTTTCATTATTTATAGTTACGTTTCTCATTGAGTGCTGGGGTCAGTTTATCCAGAAATCGCTGTTATAGGAAAGCTATTATCTATTTACAGTGCATTTGTTGTCAGAAGTTTGTACAGTATTGAAAAATCTGGTTTAGAAAAGTGAGGGTTCAAGCACTTCTTCTCAAAGATGCATTACTAACTTTTGCCAGAGAATGCAAATGGAGACAAAAATCCTTATTTGGTAGAATATTCAGTATTCTGTGTGTCAGAAAAAAATCATGACAGCTCTTTTAGGGTATGGTCTCAGAAATCAAACTCCATTAAGCTTTAAAATACAGACATTCTCAGCTAACTAAAAATTATGCTTACACAGGATAGTTGGATAAAATTTTAATAAGTAATTGTATGACAGTGGACTAATTGCATGACAAAAATAATATTTCAGTTAGTTGTGGAGGAAAAATACATCAATTTATACTGGTTCTTATCACGGGTTTTTATTTCTTGGTATTTAGCATCACTGTTGCAGCTTTTGCAACATCTACAAGTCATCTTCTCTACTCTTTCTTCATCTTTTACTGGTGAGCTTTTGCAAGGTTTTATGATTCTTTCACTGATGCAGGATAGCACAACCTCAAAAATAGTGAAAATTAATCTGGGTGTGGATAAATAAAAATGTTGCCTAGGAGAGATTCTACTTCTCACTGTAATCCTTCAGTACCAGTTTTGTGGTTCATGGGTTGCATACATAAATTACAGTGCTGTTGAGGGAAAGTCACCTAGCAGAGAGATAATACTTTCCTACCAATGGTAAAATAATTGCCTCCAAATGCCGTGACCCCAGGTGTGTGGTAAGACCAAATCTCAGAGGGAAGGTCATGAGGTCCCAGTGCCCTCTCTGGACAATGCATTCAGTTAGACCTCTGGCAAGCTGCATTGATTTAATACCTTTGGTGGTTTCAAACTGGGAGAAAGAAAAAACCTAAATCTTTTAGCCACTTCCTCCTCTAAGTGATGCTTTTAGGATATCTCTCAGGGGAGTTTCAAGGAGTCTGATTTAACTGTTGCATAAGTACATATATAACGAACCTGATGGACCCAACCTACAAAAAATTGGATGTGAATCTCATAAAAAACCAATAGTCAAATATCAGTTTCATTATTCAGTAGGAGCTATTTGGCTTGACCCACAAAGAAGTGAAGATTTTTGTAGAAAATTGAAACTTAATGAAGCATACCAGGACTTTGAGCTCAGCTTTGGTTCGGAAGTTGGGATGACATATAAGTTACTTGCTTTGCCTTCCTATTGAAATCA
This sequence comes from Phoebastria nigripes, assembly GCA_035582835.1. NCBI lineage: Eukaryota > Metazoa > Chordata > Aves > Procellariiformes > Diomedeidae > Phoebastria > Phoebastria nigripes. Next base: position 52,794 of record JAYKAV010003295.1, read on the forward strand.
CTGAGTTCCCTAAAATTCTTCACGCTTGGAAAATTATGTGTAATATGCAACTCCATAAATTTATTTAAAAACTTTAGGAAAGTAACAGATATTGAAAGACCCCTGGTAAAAATCTGAGAAAGGTACTGTATGATTATTTATGATATACTTGTAGATACTGTTTTTTCATTTATTCTTACATATATATTGTAACACTCTCACCAAAATATAAATGCATTTTATCACTAGGTATGGGATGTAATGATTAAGGAGAACTGAGTGTGTCCTAAAAAGTTTAACTTTTTTATCAGTGATACTTAAAAAGGAATAGTTAAATAAGTAGATCTAAAGCTGGCCTGGATCCTCTCTGGTGTGTGGCTGAAGCATGTCTACTAACTACAACTGTAACTCATGTTCTAAAGAGCATCCTGCTCCTTGCATCCTGCCATAACGCCTCTGGTGCCTCTGCCTTTAACTCTTCTCTCCCTTCAGTTTGGTCTGCAGGGATGGTAGCTCTCAATTGATGAATACAAGTCATGCAGCCCAGAAGAAGAGGAACTCTTACCAAACAGTTGCTAATGGATAGTGAACTAGTAGCCAGTCTCAAATCTGGGGCAGACACAGAATTTACCACAAGTTTGAGATTTCTTTAGGTGTCTTCCTTTCGAAGATGAGGCTTTTTCATCCAGCCTATTTCTTGGAAAAGTCCCAAAATTATGACCTAGCTCTGCAAATCTCTTTGCAGACTGCCTCGATACCAAAACATCATCATTTGTTGCAATAAGTATAAGCATCTATTAAATATTTCAGCCAACGTTATAAAGGTACTTTGAACAGATGTTAGGTTGAGACTTCCAGGGAGAAAGATCATGACACGTTTGGTGACAATGTGGTACCGGTGCCAATAGCTTCCTATAAACTATGAAAAAGCAGCTGTTACTCTGGCCAAAATTGTACCTTCCTCTTGAATGCTTTCAGCGGGCAGCAGGCCTGACTCTGTCCCCCCCGAACTAACCTTGAAGCTGCTGTTACGGTAATGGAGACCTCTCTATTAGCCTGGTCCTGCAACCATTTGGCACACGCTATAGCAAAATTGTTCTAGCCTGCCTGTGTCAGCTGCTGCCTCAAAAGTGATACTGCCTGCTTATAACTCAAAGTATAACTCTGTCATACACACACTTAGTGCAGTATGGTTCTTAAAAGGCATTTTAATCTGCTGCCATTTTAGTTCGTAGGCCTCTGGGGTCAGGTTGAAAAATTACACTAATGCTGAACTTACCCTGATATTCTGGGCAGCCTTCTGAATTTTAAATAACTATCCTTAGAAGGCCRTGCTTTTCAAAAATTATCTTTAAGACTGCACACAGAATTTTAAGCTCAGTTCAGTTAATAGCACACTGATATGCAGGCTGAAATTTATAAAAATGCAGGGTAAGAATCTCTGAATTTATAGATACCAGCAGTTATATTAGTTTTCATTATCTGAGTATCTGGCCTGTAGATTGCTAACTATATGAGTTCTGTGTTACTGTAATTGTTAATATGTGCATCTGAATTAACTGTTCTGCATTGTTGGTTTTGTAGTTGACTGCCTACTCAAATATGTGGGATTATTTTGCAACCTATATAGAAAATGATCCTTTTATATTCTGGAATTAGGCAAGGTGAAAGATACGGTATTTTTCCAAACAATGGCATTCCTTAATCCATTCCCTTACATGTATATAAAGAAAAAACAACATTACCACCTCTTTGTCTTGAGAAAGATTTATGTAAGTATTTCATATGGAGTTTATCCAGTATTTGTCGCTTCTCCCAGTGCTTTACTTGTATTGTTACTGATTCTCATCACGCACCGATCCTCATGCCCCCCAGCCTGTGTTTTACAGATTCTTCTTCTGCTGTAGCCTCTTCTATTGTGGAATTCAATCCGATGAGCCTTGCTTGTCCAGCCTAACCGATTGGGCTCCTCCTCTGGTCCTCTGCCACCTCCTCTGGTCTGACCCTGCCCTTGCCCTCAGACTGTTTCCAAACCGCAGATTGCAGTGGGCATCCAGCCATGGAATGAGACCAGCTTTTGGGCACAAAATAAACCCCACTGCTTCTAGGCAGGGACTGCAACCCGTTAGCCATCTGTTCTGCCGGATTGTTAGGGATAAAGGCTACCCAGAGGTGGTTTTTAGCAAGGCCTTGAGCAAGTGTACCTTTCTGGTTTATCTGAACCCTCTCTTGCTAACAGCCTTAGAGGCATGCTAGATCTAGCTTTCTCTTGTGTTGAAATCGAATGTTGAAAATCTGAAAACAGTTCCCAGCTCACAGCACATCTTCTTACTCAGCTTGACTGGAGCTGTTCTCCTTTGGGAGGAGGGCTTTTTGAGCCAGAGGGAAAGGAAGGATGAGCTCAATATATTCCTTGTTCTACCAGCTGCCACCAAACGCATTCATCTTCCCTCCGAGGAACTGTGAGTCCAGATCCATTCGCACTGTGCAACCTGATGAGACAGAATGACATCTTCCATGATAGGTGATGAGGCTGTGGTTCCAACCTCTTTTTTTTTATCACATCTAATGAAGAATGCCAAAACAGATGTGTTTCACTGTTGTGCTTTCAGGAGCAGAATGAAGTAAAAAGCCTAGGATGGCTGCTACAGTGAAATCTTGCAGCATGCTGTGTACCTGGACTGTGAGAAAAAGATATTCTTTGGTGTCCCAGACAAGTCACAGTCTTTTCTGAATGCTCCAGCAAGCCCTAGGAAGAAGGTTTAACAACTGCTCATCTACCCTGTGTTGGAAAAAGCTTATTAACTTCAGCATGTGTCCAGCCCTTTGCCAGTTAGCAAAGAGTTTCTAGAATGCTTCTTTCGCTCCTTCTAAGATCGTGTCTTATTTTTAGATTGACAGCARACTGTGGCTGGTAGTGACATCTGCAAGCTATTCTTTCTGGGGCTGAATGGTTGCTTTTGTGCTAGATGTGTGATGCATAATACACCAGTTCTGCTCTTTGAGTAGAAGGAGGGCAGGGTTTGCTTCAGAGGGTTTATTTTATCCTTGTCTTGGTCTAAAATCATTGGCTCCTTAGGAACTTTGTGACTTTTTTTGGTTGTCACTTGAGGTACATAATGGTTCTGATTGTCCACAGGAGCCTTTTGGTACAAATATGCTCCAAATAATGCAAATAAGGAAGTAATGATAATGCTTTATATTATTTGCAAAACAAAACAGAAGGAAAAATAAGATTATGCAACTCCACAAATAATCCATTACTTCAGTATACAAATTGTTCTGTTAATATCCATAAACATGCATTTGTATAGAAGATGTAAAGGTATACCAAGAAATCCCTATGTCTTTTGATGTTTAGACACCTCTTTCGAGAGTTCTGGTTGGGCTCCTTATGAGGACAGAGTCCTCCTGTCAAACTATTCTGCTTGATTAGTTGTCCATTTTCTCATTTGGGGATATCTTTGCTGAAAAAAAAAGGATCAAAATGGCATTTCATTGCCTTTTTCTTCCTCTTGGGAAATACACATGGAGTTGACCCTCTTTTTGTGAACTGCAGTTGTGATTGTTATCCAGCAGATTCAGGTCTTGAATATGAAATGAAATACTGTATTACTTGCTTTCATCATGCTAAGTGATCCATCTCAATTCTTCACTTATATGAAGAATGACCTATGCTTTCTTATCCTTTCCTCTCTCCCAGAGTTTGACACAGAATTTCAATGTCACAGGAGGAAAATAACAACATTACATCCATGCAAAAATAATCTACTTTATCATATATCATTCTCAGTAACATCACACTTTCACCTTTTTCAAAATTAGATGATGGATTAATAAATTGGTGTTTGTTCCAATCATAATGGAAACTGTGACTACTTAACATGCTCATGCCCTCCCTGTAATTGAAATTTGCAAATATTAATGAGATTATACCACTGTTCTGTCAATAAATATTATCAACTGAATTAATTTATGTGGAGATCTTGGGATTTCTGCGGAATGATTTTGCATTGTCACTCTGAAGATTTCATTATAAATCTATCAGATCCTGACTACCTTTTTTAATTAACTCAAGTCTTCTCAGACTTTATATAACATGTCACTGGGTATAAAGTATACAGCTCTTGCACAAGTAAGCAGACAGAGAGAATGCACGCTGACATGACTGTTGCTTATGAAGAGTTACAACTATTTGGAGCCTTGCGGTTGCTTCCCTAGCTGAAAATAAGTGAATGACGGATAATCTAGATCTATTCCATGTGTAACTTGTTCCTGAATTAATATATGTCTCTCCTGGGCAAAAAATATCCAGCACTGTCTCTGGGAGACACAGCCCAAAGCTCCTACCTAGTTCCTACGTGACAGCTTTGCAATAAAAAGTGGCCCTGCCATTAACAAACTCCTTAGTTACTTATGCAAAGCTGCTGGAAAAAGATGAGTCCCTTTGCACAGAGCCTGGCATAGCCAAAGCTGAACACTTGTACGCACACAGAGAACAGGAACACTGTATGTAATAGCACCAATCTATGACACCTGCCATACAAATATCATTGTTGGAGTGGCTTTTAACTACCTTAGTTATGTTTAATAACTGTGAGGAGTCAACGCTCAGTTTTGAAGGGGTTATAAATTTCTAGAAATGTCCCTGAACTGAAATTTCCAAGATCGACCTATCGCTGTAGGTACCTGGAAAGTTTGAGGAAAATGGTTTCTCTTTTTACCTTTAAGGAAAACTCCACAATCATGTTAATCATTAAAAAGCAAAAGACTTGAATATTTTTAATGCCTGTGAAAACTGAAACTTCCAGGGCTGAAAAACCAAAACAGTTAAATCCAAAACCATTGCCCAAATAAATCTTTCTTAAAAAGTATTTGGTCATTCCAGTGACATTTGACTGAGCTCCAGCTTTTCAAAAAAGTATATAGTGCAAGGTTTTTTCCTAAACTTATAAATAAATGTAGTTCTATATATATTTTTGTAATTATTTGAAATATACTGAGAATTCAAAGGAATGAGAGACATCTCTTGTCCTCTGTATTTGGCACGAAGGGTGTCCTAACGCGCATTTTCAGCTTTTCATTGAAGAAAAATGCTACCCTGTGGATTGCTTACAGAAAATGGGAGAGTCTATATATGAGACAGGCAGTCAAATGACATTGTGTAATACACGGTCAGCATATTTCAAACTGAGAAATCTTTTTTCTYTTGTTACCTTCCTCTCATGTTTTCCTTTAAAACAATGTCACCAGATAACCTTGGAAAAATCATACTAAAAGTCCATCTAGTGAGAGAAAATTAAAGCTGTCATTGTGCAAAAATGTAAACTTAGTAAAAATAACTTTTATTGCAAGTATTACCTCCCAATTTTCTGTGTCCCGTGTTTTGAAAAAGGTCAGGCTAAATTATCATATTGTTTCCTCCTGACCTTAGAATCTGTCAGCACATTTTATTTTTTATTGGAACCTGGCACTGGCATTTCTCTGGTGCTTCTCTGAAGGTGCTATCTTTTATTTTTAAATAAAAACAGAAAATCTGGGGGAAAAAAGAAGCATAAGTCCCTAGCTGTGACCATGACAAAGAAAACTTTAAAAGAAAAAAGAAAAAAGAGTTAAGATTTTGTCTTTCTGGCAGAGTGAGTGATTGGCACTTGAGTTTTACTACTTGACATAGTCTAATTTTAGGTGTGAATAGTCATATTGCAAAGCTTTTTGTATCTGCACCGGACCTGAATTCGCCTTTGTGACGTGCAAGAATTCTGGCTCCATTTCTAACTTCCTGAACCCTGCTACAAAACTAAGCCATCCCATATTTTCTTCCAGTTAACTGAGAAAGAAATTCTGTGCTATAGGAGACTTTCTGAAGAAATATGACATAAAGATAATTTAAATAAGGAGAGATTCTGAAAATAATCAGTATCCCATCATTCAAATAATTTTCCTGACGATAGAAATCATGGCATGACTTTCAGTATCATCTCTGAATTGTTTTCATACCCAAGATATTTCCCTAGTATACTCACTGAATTTTCTAAAACTAGATCTATGGCTAAGTAGTATATGAGCTAAGGAATTATTCCTAAAAAATTAATCTTCTTCATTGCATTCATTTCAGAGAAGTAAGTAAGGAATTAATTAATAAAATACATTCAAAAAATGATTGTGGAAACCATTACAGTTGATTTCTCTGCCATATTGCAGGACCTCTTCTTTTTTTTCTTTTTTTTTTTTCATAAGCTTTATATTTTAGTTTAATTATTCTACAGATTACCAAATGCTATTGCAATGTTCAGCGCAGTATCAGAACAGGGAAAAAGGTGAGGCTCTCTCCAAACTGTGCCTTCATAAGGTGCTCTTCACTGTGAACTTATAAAAATAGCTGCTCTTTGTTTTCAATTGAACATGTATTCAGAAAATTATCACATCTGTGTTTTTCATAGGAGCATGTCCATGGGCTCTGCCAGTGTGAACATCCTTACATGAGATTAAATGCTTAGTTGCATATTTCAGTCTTTTCCATTCTTTATCTATATAAACCAATTTATGCACAGGCATATGTTATATTTCAACATGGATTGAGTTTTGGAAAGATGTTCAACTACTGCTACTTTAATATTTAATATTAGTTTTAAAAATTATATCTTTAAGTATTTCCAGTGTATAAATTGGAATAAAATTTTTTAGACTTTTCTATCATTAAAACTCATTACTTTGTACATTCCCTTAGAACGTACATTTGAGCAAATTAGGTTTTCATCTAGCTGAATTATTGAATTTATTTTCCTCCCTTTTATATATCTGTGTATTTTCATTTTTCAAAATGTGCTATTCCCAATAATTTATAAGGAGATATAAGATACCTAATGGGACATTTGAAAGTGTTCAAATACTCAGTAAAAAAGGACACTACTCCACTAGTAGGAGGGAGATGTCTGTACTAGAAATGGTCAACAGCTCCTGTCATTTTTTAATATGATTGAAACCACAGGCTTCTCTCTGATAAGACAGATACTATTTCATAAAACTCTCTCACCCCTTAGCTCACACACCTACCAGTTGAATATGTGACCAATGACTTGAACAAATGAATTTTATTGGACATTATGCCATAATTAGACCAAATTATAATGATTTCCAAAATAAGGAACCTGCTTTTCAGGATATTCTTTCACAACATGAACTTTGAAAAATATTTTAAAGAAAAACATGGGACAAAAAAAATAAACTTTACCATATCCAACCTAAGGACTCTTCAGGTATTTCCTGCATCTAACATAAGAGAACTAACTGTTTACCTTTTCTGTTAAAGTTGGGTACTCCACAGTATTTGCTTATTACAGGGGAGGTAAAAGAGAGAATGCTGCATATCCCATTCCCAACATGGTAAGAGGAGCACGATCCCATGATCAGAGCATTGCTATTGCTAAACGTAGAACCTTTGCCTTGCTTTTGGAGGACACTGAGATCTAGAGATTTAATCTATCATATAAAAAGTTAATTACAGCTTCTGCAGCATCAGTAACAGTAATTCCACGTATAGTTAAAGGTGAAGTCTAGGGCAAAATGTATAGGCTTCTTTATAAGTCTTTGGAAGAATCTGGTCCCATATTAAGGTTTTAAATTTGATTACATTGAAAAGTGAAGTGTGTGGGGGGGGATAACTACAATAATGTTCATAATTCAGAGGTGTGTTCCCAGGTACCTTCATGCTGAGCCCTGTTGTTGCACTTATGAATGGTGTATGAGACAAAGCATGTACTGAGCGGTAAGCCATGCCTGTGCTCACTGTCCTTAAGGACAACGGCAAAAAAGTGTATCCATATGTAGCCAGCCATTTTCCAGCTATACGCATCATTTCTTACTCGTTCCTTTCTTCACAAACCAGCTAGATTGTATGTGTTTGCACAAAGTCTAAACCCTCAGGTGCCCAGGGTCTGCTCCAGTTCCCTCTGCCCAGCTCTGCAGAGCAGCAGGATGACCACTGCGGCTGCGGCTCGGGGAGGAGGGTGTCCTGCGTCAGCACAGAAACGATCGTGATCCGGGGAGGAAGACCTGTGGTGGACACCCATCTCTGTGGCATAAATGTGAACACGTGTGGTCGAGGAAAAGGGTGCAAATGCTCTGAGGATGTCGGGAGGAGCTGGCAAAAGGGCAGGTTGTCAACTCAAAGGAACAGGCAGTGTCTTTTGGTTCAAAATTGGCTTGTGTGGCTAGCTGGGCCTGTAGGTACTAACTGACTAAGTGTAATTTTCCAAGCACGGTTTGAGGCTGGATTAAAAGAGAGGCATAGGAACAGAAATCAGATTTGCAATCTGCTAGCGATAGCATAATTTTCACTACTTTCTCAAGAGAACCTGTGGCATAACAGGGAAGGAGTTTTAATGTACAACCAACCAGTAAACCCAGCTCGAGACTGTAATATCCCCCATACCAGTAATTACAACTACCTTTGATGACAGGCCTCTCTCTGCCCATTGCACCCGGTGCCTGTGATCTGAGATAGGTCCCACCTTGGGTGAAAACATGGGAAGACAACGGGCTCTCTGCAGTGGTGGCCCTCCCGAAGGTGAACCGGTGTGACATGAGCTGTTGCTCCCAGCATGACTGCAGTGTAGACATCCCTTTGAGATTCCCAGGTAGGACAAATTTTCAACAGCTGCCCTAGTAGCTAATTAGCCCTATCCATGCTTTGATATGTGGTTCAGTCACTACATGATGAAAAGTCTTATTTACATATTTTGCACCTGTAGCCTGTTTTTCTATCAGCCTAGGGTTTCTGGAAGTCTAATATAATGCCAAGCTTTCCCAGAATGGTAGTGTGTTTGAACTGGTATTATTTAAAGGACTCCAATTTTATACTACTAAGACCCAAACCAGATGACTCCCAGTTTTTTATTTTTTAACTGTATTAAGTTTTCACCTTGCTTTTCCTTGAGTTGTCTTTCCTGGGAGGAATTCAGAGTAGTCCAGTGCAATAGAAGAAGAAATAAAAGTGTATCAGCCTGATGGAAGTGACTTTTTCTTTCTATTGACATTGAATATAAAGAGGAGATATTCTGTAYTTCTTTGTTCTTTGTTTTTGTTTTTGTTTTTTTTAAAGAAAAGGGAAATAAAAGGACTAGGAAAGTTAATATGTTTCTCATTCTCTTAATGTCATTTATACTAGGTTGTTACTCTGAAGTCTTAAACTCAGAAAATGACCATGATGGCCAGGGGTCCAGCTGAGTCCTTCCTTTCTTTGCAAAACTTTGGACTTTAATTTCCTTTGCATATTTATAACTCTTCTACAATTTTACCCAAGTAACTGATATTCCTGCTAAATTCTGGCAGTAAATAGGTAAGTTGGTACTTGAGTTTGTGAAGGAAAAAATAAGAAGGAGGAGGAAAAGACAGGAAATTGCTTTTGTGATGTGTTAAAGTACTCTAAAATGACCCAAGATCAAACCATCCCCACAATGGGGGTGTTTCTCATAGTCAGCTACACACTGTGGCATTCTCACATGCCAGTGGGCTGTCATTTACCACAGAAGCTTAAGCTGCCATGCATTTAAAAAAAATGCATAAAATATACTTCCTTTCCTTTGCTGGTCTTCCTCACCCACTGTAATAATTGCTGGACTTTCTTGCTTCCTGTACAGAGTCTGCAAACAGGGCTGATGGTTATGTCACTGGGAAGGAATGAAATCCCTGCTTGTCCCTACAGATGTATGCTGGATCTCTTCAGCATTTTGCACGTTCCTGCACAGTTCATAGTGTCATATGCTACTGCCCCTATGACCGACTGCAGCCTGCAAAGTGACTGTCACCATTATGTTGTTGACATACTCAATCCTTCTGGCATGGAAAGTGTATACTAGCTGCATTTAAACTAGGGGACCTGATAATTTTTCCAGCTCAGAAGTTAGAGGTGAAAAATCTTCTCCTGGCCACATATTGAGGGCAGACGTGAATGCAGAGCAGCACGTGTCACCTAGCCCTACACCACAGAATAACTTGTCTCTCCAACCACCAGCAGCACAACATTTTCAGCTGACTAGACACCATAAACTCATCTGCTATGGGTCTGCAGCAGGCCAGAATAGTCCGTTTCCATATAGTTATTAGCATCTTCTTTCTGGATTGGAATGGCCTTGTTTGCTTGTCTGTCCTAGGAAATCCTGAAAACATCTCTTTTCTTTAGCTGAGGAGTCCTTGCCAGTTATTCCCCACCTGCAAGATGACGGTGAGATGGGACACGTGTGGTTTTGCACTGCGGTTTGTCCTGCACGCATCCAGGCATTCCTGGTTCTACTGCTGTATGGACTGCAGTGTGTGTGCACCCGGGGGACGGGGGAGGTTCTTGCCTCAGTGCCAGTGGACATGCATCGGGAGAGAAAGACGAGGGAGCTCATTAGCAGAAGAATCCCTGGGATGTTCCAAGTTTATGTCTGAGTTTGTCACACAAGAATGACTAATTTCTTATAAACTAGTTTTTTACTTTTGTAATGTCTATAGTAGAGCATAGTTACCCAAGAAAACCATTAGTTGGCTTTAAATGTCTAAACATATTTTTGAATAATTTCATTTGTCTACAGCTCCTCTTAGAGACAAGCAGAAGGCGTTTTTTAAACATTAAGTATTAATTTTGTAATTCATATATAACTTGCCATAATCATGTAAATGTTCATTCTAATTAACAGTGTAGAAATCAAATTATTCTGTTAATCCGTGACATACCATTAAATCTGATATTTTAACCATGATGAACTATAATTAGTTGAAATATAATTAGATCAAAATACTGTCCTGAACACTTGGTATAAAAGGAAAAATATATGGCTGCTTACATATGCACCATTACGATAAATTTATTACAAAAGAACATAAGCTAGTGTATTCTAGGTTGGTTTAGCGGTCTTGTTCGGAACATGGCAGGAGTAATTTAAAAGGAGTTCTCTATCAGTTTTATCCACGTTATACATAATGAAACTGTCAAATTGAATCATTAGTATACTAATTTTGGCTCTCTTAATAATCCTTTTTGTATTGTGTAATCTTACACAATCTTACAATGATGGGGAATGTATATAATTGTTGGTTGCACTAACAGCTTGTCTGTATAGAAGGAGAACAGATTTCAAAAATAGCCACTGCTTTCAGTTGTGCAGTTTGAGAAACCTTATTTAGTCATCCAAAACCGGAAGAAACCAAAATCAGGGATCATAACGTCAAACCAGTAACTTGCCTTTTAACCAAGCTGTAAGCAAGTAAGCAGCCATATAACAAATGACAAACACTTAAAAATACTAGGAAGGTTTTGAAATCAAGAGCTCAAATGTTAGGAAACATCACAACCAGGGCACTTTGCTTTTAGCCCTCTTATATGGATGCATTATGATTCAGACTTCAATTACATGAGTGCATAGTACTTTTTCCGAAGGAATCTTGACTCATTTGGTACGATGATTAGAATGGGCTCTCTAATGAGCAACATTTAGATATTTTTTTTCTTTTTACTGTTTACTGAGTGAACCTATGCCTCATTCACTTCATGCTGTCAAGGCCTTATTTTGAAGACAGAAATCCTGATTTTCTCATCGGCTTTTTCCAGTGTTCATTGTTGCAATTTGCAAAAGTCACTAATTATTATTAGTTTTCATCAGTCCTGAAGAGGAAACAAGTTATCATTAGTCCATTTTTGCAGTTCAGAACTGAAGCTCAACTGAATGTTAGGGTATGAACTCATTTTTGCTGTTCAGCTTGAAATTCTGTGATGTAGGGATGAACAGCTCAAAGGGAAAAAGAAAGGAGGAGGTAGAGAAGACAGCTGGATTCTTTTATATAAAAAAAAATAAACCTCCTGAAGGAACATACTAGCTGTTCAAATGTTCAGTTCCAGAATATGACTCATTCAAGCAAATTTCTCATGTTTAAAACCAAAACCAAAGAACTGGTTTTTCTTTCCTAAAAAAACCAACCAACCAACCAACACAAACAAACAAACAAATTTGACAGCTCTGCTTATTGAAAGAGGGAATTCTGGTAGTCTGTGTGTGTTGGGAGAGTGCAATGGTACCTCTCTAATTCATGAAGTAGTAACCAAGTCAGAAAACATATGAGAGTAGAAAGGGCTGTGGTTGCRTAATATGTTATACTACTAAAATGGTAGTTTAATTTTTTAAAATATAGATTGACTTTTTTATTTCATTATATGCTTTACTAGAGTACATACAAGTCTTAACCAAGAACAGATCTAGAGGTCGATCTAAGATCTATATTGGAGATCTATTATCATTTAAAAATGCTTGGAATTTAAATGCTGGCCTTTTTTTTTTCTGCATATGTGAAAGATGCATTTCATCAATATGCTGGATGTATATAATACATGTTTTCAATAATCATTTTTATTTCCCTTGTTTCCACATACATTGTGTTAGAAATAGCTACTGTATAGGCCTTTTCCATGCCGGAAGTTCTTCGTTTGAAAGGAACTTTTTGTTTTATTAATTATATTATCAATTTCCAGTTATTACTCAATTTTGATGCAATTAGAAAATGAAAAAAATCCAAGATCTTCCAAGCGATTGTTTCTAGTGGTACATCTTTGGGAGCTTTTTGTTTGTTTTTCCTCCTATAAGGAACTAATGAAACAATGCCCTAGTATGACACTTTGTTTTGCATTCATATGGGCATTATTCTGCAATGTCTTCAACCTCTCATGTCATGGGAAAAATATGCTATGGTACTTTTTACAAGAGCAAGGATGTTAAACTCTGGTGTCCTGGCTATGTTCCAGGTTGATTAATTAATATCCTACATAGTTTCTCTAAAATTTCAAATGAAAAGATTGTTCTTTATTTAGACTTGTAGCAAATATAGTATCGCACGTACGTTGCCCTCCAGAAAAGACTGCATTTCTTATTGCAGTTTAATTTTATGAAGCCTTTTCAACTTTGAGCAAAAATAATTGTAGAAACGTTAGTATGTCACAAGCAACTAAGACTGGCTATTCAGAGCAATGCTTACCTCTTGCAGGATATCAGATCTTTCATGGTAAATTCAGCTTCATGTGAAAGACCAAGATTTAAATGGTACAGTAACATGGCAATGTTACCACATAAAGATGAACCAAGACGGATTTGAAGATTTCTGTGACCTTACTGACCCCTGTGAGGACAGGAGCAATCAGAGTCCTTGAGCACAGATGTGCCCGGGGTTGTTAAGTGGTGCTCTCGACTTGGAGGGAGACGGGGTGTTGCACACTCTTTCCTTTCTATTGAACAGCACAGCTGGCCTGTGCAGATCAGAGCATCTGCTGTTCCCTCTGAAACACTGCTGCTGCAGTCCCCTTGCCGCAAGCTCTGCGTTCTGCTTGATTCCCACACCTGCCACTTGGATAATATAACTGAGAATTACCCCAGTGCAATACAGAAACTACATGATGCAATCCATAACAGCAAATTTACGGTTTTAAAATCCAACAAGATTATTGTATAAATAGAGCTGGAACTAAAAAGACAGTAATGCAGATATGTTTCGTCTCGTGTTTTAGGACACAACAAAGGATAAGTATGCCCTCAATGAACTGGTTCGCTCTCTCCCATTCTCTTTTATCTTACAAGATATAAATACTCAGTAATCCAACTGTAAGAGATGCTGAAGATCAGTATCTTTATATTCAAAGTTGTTGGGTCTTTTCCTGTGGTATGAGTAGGAAGAAAGAATTTGTGGAAGGACCTGAGGGTCTTTAGCCAAAGAAGTGATGGATTCACGTGGGTTTGGTTCTCGTGATGTGATTTTGAGAGAAGATGCTTCTGATATCTCTCAGGACTGTAAAATGCCAATAGGCCAACCTGTGGGCGTACTGCATAATTCTGAAAGGTCTTTGGCTGGGAGCTTTCAGATGGTCTCTGTAGGAGATCTGGTTTCTTCACCCTGCYGTGCTGCCAGGCTTTATTCAGCCCAGCCTTCCTGGTCATACTGGAGCCAGAAGGATCAGTTATCACTGAGAGATCTGAAAAACATTCCTGGTGACTCGGGCTGCCAGCCCACTGGCACCTGAATTTTCAGAGCTACCAATACACTCATTTTATCTGAGTCAGTCTCCAAATGGCAAGGGCTAGTGTTAAATGAGCATTGCAAAATCCTGGGGAATCTCAGTGCCTCACCTGCTTTAGCACAGACAATTAGATGGCTTGGTCCTCGTCTGTCACCTCCCCTTCACAGAGCGCTCTGAGGAGACAGTGATTTGAGGACAGAAGCTCACTGGGAGAAGGTTTGAAGACGGAGCCTTGTTATAAGAAAAAARGGTAAGAATGGTAGGAGGCCATTATGTAGCAGGGCAGCACAGCTCACCACAAGCTAATTGCTTGTCTCTTTGGAGAATGAAAGTGAGCAGGAAATAAAATCACTCAGAGAGGTAAAACAGCACTTGTCTGGGCTGGTAGTGGTTTTTCGGCCATGAGGTAAGCAGATGTAAACCCCCGATGGTTGGAGCACATCATGCTGCAGCCTGCTCCAGTCCTAGCCTACAGCAAGGCAGGATTATCAGCAGGCTGGAGGGTTAGTGGGGCAAGGAGGTCCCTGCCCCTACGCACGGTCTCCCCAAACTCTAATGACACTTGTCCAAAAGTTTTAATACTGTCATGATCCCTGATGATATTGTGCCTTTTTTTAATATCAAGGTTTTGAGACACTCAGGTGCATTACAAATCATTGTTACTCATGGTCATAGCTGCTGACTGAAAGCCCCCAAAGCAATGCTCAGACTCAGAAAAGCCGAAGAAAGTATTGACTATGTATGTTGTCCTTTGGAAAGATCATTCATTCAGTGCAAGTGTCACGGAACTTTATCTTGCTCTAGCCTCACACTGTCAGGATAGCAACAGAGGGAGCAATATATTCCTCTAACGTAGACATAAGGACTTTGTGTCATCAAGCCCCGATATCGTTACGGTCTCTTGAAAACTCCAGCCTCTCGACAGGACTAATTACTGAGAAGGGTCTGACCCGGACCAGTGGAGGTTGTGCAGAGCCTTGCTGCAGAAGGTGGTGCACAGGGAAGCTCAGGCACGCAGCAGTGTGGTGGCTGCACAGGGGCATCTCATTCGGGTCACAGAACCTGTTTGACTGACATGAGAAATAATCTACCAGAGCACGACTCTGCCACCGGAATCCGACTCTGCCGGAGTCCCTGCTGGGTCCGAAGCCAGCTGCACAATTTAGGGTCACCTGTCACAAGGTATAACGTTCAAAAGAACTTGTTCCAGCACTCTGACACACCTCACTCCTCTCCTGTCTGTTTAGGAGAGAATATAATTATCTGGGTCATATGTTACCATCATGTATAGGAAATGAGCTGTGATGGTTAGATTTTTCTGTTATATACCCAGTGTCTGACCCTATTTAGGGTTTTGAGCATTTTTCCTTTCATTTTTAACTCTTCACTCTTGATATAGAGGTTGTGGTAGGTGAATGACAGTGCTACGGGTCAGGCTATCTTTTTCAGGCTGAAACAGAAGAGGACAGATAGTCAATGTTTTTAGGTGGCATAACTATTAGTTTATAACACTGTAACACCAATTCATTTCAAATAGCCTTTTTAAAGTTTACAGTAACAGAAATGTTTGTAAATAAACACTGAAGAAGAGTATCACTCTCTAGAACTTTTATGGGCTAACTTTGCTCTTGTGCCATCTATTATAAGTGTCCCAATTTCTGAAGTCCCTGTAGGTATATGACTCTTCATTAAGAAAAAATTGATGTATTCATTGACAATGAGGCAAATGATCTTAAACTGGAAAAACTCCTTAAGTCCCTACATGAAACTACTTTGTTATCATAAAGAGAGCACTATAGGCTAATGTCATCTGAAGATGTAAAAAAAAAAAAGAAAAAAATGTTTCTACAGTTCTGAAAGTTTCATAAAAGTAATTCACATTCTTTTTTGAATGATGCCAACTCTGTAAGAATTTTGCAAGTTGCTTTAATGGTAACTGTGATCATTGTATTACATTATGTATTCAGTAACAGTAGCTGAATATTGTGTATTAGTCTGAATAACTGAAAGCTGGAAGAGACATTTATGCAGTCTACAAATGCATTATGAAAGTACTTAATCTGAAGCAAACACAATTGTATGTGCTTTTATTATGTACTCTTTTGGACTTAGCTATGACAGAGCATTCTAAGATATTAGGCAAAATTGAATATATTGCCTCAGTTCATCCTAATTTTAAGCAGATATGTCTTGGGTTTTTTTTAAGAAAACTTTTCCCAGTGAATACAGAAACTGTCATGAGGTGGTACACCATGCTACCGCTTCTTTTAGGCAAATAGCTGCTTTCTGAATGGCAATTTATTTTTTCCCTCTGAGTTTGCTTAATGATGTTATTCATAGAGTGATAATTTGTCGCAGTGTGAGGCTGCCTGCTCCAGAGGAACTCAGCAGGGGCTGGGAGCTGCTGCCTCTCTCAGGTCACGCCGCTGTGAGGCAACAGCTTGTATGCCTATAGGAACTCACTAACATCCACCCCCCTCCCCAAAGAAGTATCACCCCTCAATTCCCTCTTTCTTCCCCCCCCCCAATATTAGGTAGCATCTCAAAAATCCCAAAAGAAATAGGAAATAAAGTTCTACACATGGATGTCTCCACCCAAGTATGGATTTTATGAGTAGAGAGAATGCTTTCTGTTCTTTCTGAATGCATAAAGTAGTTTTTTGACACTTTAATTTAAATCTGCCAACAGATAACCAAAATATTAAGGAAGAGGACACTTTTGTGACCAAGGTGCCAGCCTAAAAGTCAAAAGTGATTACTTTCATTATTGCGCTAAGGAAGGCTGTAGTTTGGCCACAAAATAAAATAAAATAAAATAATAAATAAAGAGCTTTCAATATCTTTTGACATGTCTTTTCAACGTCTGCCTCGCCTATCTAGAGGTGGTGACCGCATGTATGTGACTACTACTTGATGCTGACACAAATATTACTTGAAGTATTATGTCCAAACACGTGTCTTTGGCACATCTACATTTTCACTTAATTTCTCAAATTTCTCTGATTGTTAACTCTTGGAGCTTTTTTTTAGTGGCCATTATTAAAAATAGATGGGAGCTATCAACTTCTTTTCACTGTGTTTTATCAGCCACAGGTATCAGAAGATTATTAAAGGACTAGATCAATGTTTCCTCCACCATTATAGAATAAATTGTACTTGAATCAGTGGTTCATTTTATAAAGTGGACATTGTAATATGTTCATTGAATATTTCCTAATGACTTTGGAGAGCCCACAAACATAATACTTTATTAGGAGGAGCTGCAATGAGGTGTGAAATGCAAAACTGAAGAGCCTGGTTGGGAAAAACAAAAACGTCTCTCAAACTCTTCTGCCTTGTACAGCCCTTTGGAATTTAACATCTCTGAGTAATCCTCCTCCTTCTTTCATGCCTTCTTTAATTAGTACCCCTGCGTACCTACTGAAATCTTCAGCAACAAAATAATGTTGAAGTGCACTGAAGTACACAACTGCCTTAGCAACAGGTTATAAATTTTTCCTTTCTGAAATTATACTTCAGAGTCATTGTGCCTCTGGATTTCCTAAAGGCCAGAAAGGTGCTAATTTAGGTGGAAATGGCCTAGACATTCATAGAGAGAGAGGCGGGGGGACTAGGACAGTGATTTGAAAGCAAGGAATCAGGAGATATCCTAGACCTATGGCTTCGCTTGCGGTAGTGTTGCTCTGTTAAGATGAATGGGAGATGTACGGGTTCAGTGACTTTGAAAATGAGGTTATATAAACTCTGCAGCAATCCTTGCTTTCTTTCATGCCCTCATCCCCAGTGCCATGCAGAAGCCATGATAGTTTCCTGTCTCCTAATGCTTTCTGTCTTCCGTCCTTTTTTATCTTGAAATCAGGAGTTCACCCATTGTCTTGGACTGGATTCTTCACACACACTTCACAGTGTTGATTACACAGCTAAATTTAGACAGAAACATATACTTCTTTTTGGGGAGAGGAGCAGAAAAACTATAGCTTGTGCTGTTCAGCACTGAAGTTGTCAATAGTTTTATCCAATGCAGTGCAATTTTTTGTAGAGTTCCAGAAAGCCGTGTTTTTTCCTTCCCTTTCTATGTGAAAAAAGTGGCAAATTAACATTTTTTCTAGCACTGAGTTTTTGGGAAAGGTGGTTTTTCTTTTCCTTTATTGGTTTATTTGAGGGCATTTCTGCAAAATTTGATAATTTAGACTCCTTTTAACTTGGTGCTTAAAATTGATTATTAATTTCTCTTTATCACAATAATTACCCAAAAGAATGGAAATTTCACAATGAGTCTTCAGGCTTCTTATAGATCACAGGCGTGATGTATCACACACATATGTATGGATGCTTTTGTTACTTCTGGAAAATGAAATTCTTATGGAAATTATTTCAATGTGCTTGTATACAATTACATTTAACAGTGATAGTCCAGTAAAGAAGGCTTATCGTAATTCTGGTAGTACTGTAGACCAATTTAGTTAATATGGAGTGAGCTGAGTCTATCTCCTTTTTCTTCCGTAGCAGAACTATTTACTTAAGTTCCAGTCAATTACATCTATGCAATTCCATTGCAGGCTTAATCTAAAGACAGTGGGGTGGCCCAGCATTATCTTGGGGTTTAATTTTGCCTTCAGAATCTTTATTACTGGTGATGATGTGTGAAAAGGACAGAGCACAGCTTGGCTTTCAGAAGCCAGGGTGAGTTTGTTCGGCTGATGCTTAGGAACAATAACAAACAAAGCCTTTGTAAACTGGTCACAGATGATGTGTAAGTCCCTAGAAATCAATAAAATTTAAATTATTCCATTTTAGAATGTAACCCCAGCTTAATTTGTAGGTGCTGCAGAGTTTGTGTTGTGAAGTGATTATAAAATGCTTATTTACATGCCTTAAGCTAAAAAAGTTTATGGTTGCAAAGAGCTAGATCATATTAAACAAATCAACATGTGCCAAGTATTACATTGCTCCACACTGAACTCAGTGGTAAGACCTCGACTGAGAATTAGATCCACAATCAATAATTTGTGACAGGTTTTTTTCTAACAAAATATGAATTAATTTTCCTAAGAAAATTAACAATCCCTAAACTAAAGCTGAAGTTCTACTCTACTGAGCTTGGACCAGCATATTTTATGTCCTCTTAAATAACCCTCTTAGATACTGAGAGGACACTGCAGTTGATGTTGATGATAGGTGTGATTTTAATAAACACTCATAGATCTTCTTAAAAAATACAAAAAACCAAAAAGTTGGTCAACTGTCCTGAGAACAAAATGCCCAACTGCTTGCATTGTCACCAGTCTTCTGAAGAAACATGTTCTTTAACTGCACGGTGTTCATTAAGATTTCTGAAGACAAATATGCTGAAGTTAAATTACCCTCTTGATATCCCTCTAAAGACTTAACAGTAGATATGTCCTATGGAAACTCTGAGCCAAGACAGAAAAAGTGTATGCCCTCCTCAAACTCTACTGGTTTGTAAAGCACTTCCACTATTGACTTCTTCATGTTCTGTCCCTAACCCGTATGAGTCCTGTGTACTGACCGACCTCTCCTTTCTATTTCAGGGACTCTTGTAGTCCACTCATCACTTTTTGTTTGTTTATTTTGTTTCCCTATAGGCATTGATTGCACTTTGCTTCTCATTGTTTCCCATCCCGGGTCTCCACTTTTCATTGTTTGATGTGATTCCCTATACATTCTGTCCCCCCTTTTCTTCCCAGACCCTCTTTCCCTATACTAATATTCCCAGTTTCCTTTTACCCAGCATGTCTCTGTTCTCCTGCTTTCCTCACATCAAGATTCATCATACCCATTCTCATGTACCTCGAGCTTTGGGTCCCCATGGCCAGCCATGCTGGGTCCCCTGTTTTTCTCAGTGCCATGGGAGGTGCAATTTCTACCTGTGCCTAAATGTTCTCCTCTCTCCTATGGCTCTGGCATCTTCTTCTCCCTCTCTCCTCTTCTTTGTAATCTTATTTTCCTCTCTGAAAGATATATCATTTAGAGCATCAGCCTATAAAAATCTATTGGGAAGATGGTTAGAGCCAAAGTGGGAGCATTGTTTTACTGCAAGGAATTAATTTATGTTATCAGCCCTAATCTTTCAGCTGCAGATAATTGGAAAGGTGCTTGTAGCTGCTTAGGTAAATAGATGGCAAAGGCTTAATGTGTGATATGTTTTTTTCTTTTCATGTTTTCCACTTTTTTTTTTTCCTCTGAAAAATCAATACATTTCTGACCATTGAATATTTTATGGAATTTGGAACACTGATCACATGCAGTATGCAAAAGTGTTACGGACAAAGAAATGTATCAGGCTGAACCAGAGGCCTTATAAGCATGGTAGGTCAGTAAGCAAAGGTAAGTCTTCCTGTCTGTCTTCCTCCATTCATGAGTAAGCAAGTGAGTAAAGAAATAAGATGTTGTTCTCCTTAGTTCTTATGGTTATCCACTGAGGCTTACTTCTCTCCAGGTGGATTTATGAAGCTTGCTCAGATTACCTTCTCACTTTCCATGAGTAAGTCTCTCTTTCCATTTATTGTTGTGTTTTATGTTGTGATGGTCATATATAGTAGGATTGGAATGCATTTCACCTAACTTTCGAAGTCTACAGTATGACAGTTAGATGGCCTTTATAGTTGAAGGAAAGAAAGAGACATTTTTAAGGTGTGATTCATTTGACCTCTTTCAAATGTTTACTTTAGGAATAGATGAAACATGCCATACAAGTACCTCCACTAACTACAAAGAAAACCTAGAGGGACTAGATCAAATGTGAACCTCTTATTGTTGTGTTTACATTTACTCAAACCAGGAATCTCAATTTAGTGATTGGAATTAATTAATGACATCCATTTCTGTACAGAGTTGGTATACAAGTAATTTTTATCATGTAAACCTTAACTTGAGAATATGTTTTTTCTCTTTGGTTTGGCTGGAAGGGCCCTTTAAAGATCATCTAATCCACCCGCCCTGCCATGGGCAGGGACATCTTTCACTAGGTTAGATTGCTCAAATCCCCATCCAAGCTGACCTTGAATGTTTCCAATGATGGGGCATCCACAGCTTCTGGACAACCTGTTCCAGTGTCTCACCACCCTCACTGTAAAGAAATTTCTTCCTTACGGCCAATCTAAATCTACCCTCTTTCAATTTAAAACTGTTGCCCCTTGTCCTGTCACTACAGGCCTTGGTTAAAAGTCTTTCTCTGTCTTTCTTATAAGCCCCCTTTAAGTGTTGAAAGGCCACAAGATCTCCCTGGAGTCTTCTCTTCTCCAGACTGAACAACCCCAACTCCCTCAGTCTTTCTTCATAGGAGGGGTGTTCCAGCCCTCTGATCATTTTCATGGCCCTCATCTGGACCCGCTCCAACAGGTCCATGTCTTTCCTGACATGAGGACCCCAGAGCTGGACACAGTACTCCAGGTGGGGTCTCACCAGAGTGGAGTAGAGGGGCAGAATCACCTCCCTTGACCTGCTGGCCACACTTCTTTTTATGCAGCCCCGGAAACAATTGGCTTTCTTGTACAATGTGAACATCATTACTTGTGTCTTTTCCCACAAATGAACCCTATCTTCAGGGATAGCACATTGTTATGGAGGGGGTGGGAAAAAGATAGAAAAAGAGTGACAAGATAAAGCAGAATGACAGTGGTAGGAATTGCTTAAAATCCAAAGTATAATTTATAATGATATCTTGCAAACAAAATCTAATACAACAAAGCTGAAATAATTTCCAATGTGTCTTACTAAAACAAGCAGACCTTAAAAAAAAGGTCTTTGAGAGTTTCTTTACTTAGACCACGTTTGCCCTTAAAACAATTTGCTGACATAGCTGGGCTGGGGAGGGGTGAGATGTTTTCACCATCCTGACTGACATAAGTATGATAGCAATTCCCTGGATGTAGAAATGCTTCTAAAACAGCAAAAAAGCCATTTTGCAAGTACAGCTTATTCTATTCCTGGAATGAAACTCCTTTGCTGTTGCTCTGTCTCCATGGTTAGGATTTACCAATGTAACCGTAGTGTAAAGCTTTTTCAGCAAACCCTTGTAAATCTAGAGAAGGCCTTCTGCCCTTCGGAAGAATCAGCCTTTATATTCTTGCTTTTTGATAACCTTATGAATCACCTCCAATGAACAACCTTTTTCTTAAGTGACCACATAAAAATATCCCCATGTGGTCTTTGGAACAAGTTCATTTGACCTTTTGTTGAGGACCTTTTCTACTATACAGCCAATTTATACCAGTCTCTTGAGTGGTCACTTACCAGGTATGTATATTCATTCAACAAAGATGTGCTGTCTAGCTGAATGTGTGCCAGAATGTTATGACTTCCCCTTTTCATTTCTTCCGAACAGTATGAAACTAAATAATTTCTGCCATATTGTTTTTTGTCACTGTGTATGACCTGAATGTATCCAGACATATGTTATACAGAGCCTTTATCTCTTCCTTTTCAGCGGGTGGGAGAAAGTCAATTACTTATCAGGAAACTGCCATGTTTAATTCTTGAGGGTATTTAGTTCCACAATATAGTAGGATTTGCATATTCAAGACATTAATTCTATGCTATCCAGGCAATACCTGGTTCTGTAACCTTCTGTAAAGTTCACAGAAGTTCTTCGTAGCATTGAGGGAGGAAGGTGCATGCTGCTCTGTGCACTGGAGAAGAGGTGAGTCAGCATCCCTCACAGCAGCACATTTCTCACACCATTTTGAGTACATCAGCTTTCGCTGGAGTCAGAGCACAGTGGGGTTGTTGAGCGTTATGATCTTGTCAGCTTAGGGAAAGTAAACCAGTGTAAGCAAGGATGGGTTTTTAAATTATGTAAGTCTACAGGTCTAAATCCAATTTGTAAATTCCCTCATTTTAATAGGTTTAAGTTGTTTTGGTTTTTTTTTCCCCAATTTAAACAGAAAATACAAAACTACAAGAAAAACCCCAAACAACTGTTCTTACTTCACCAT
This sequence comes from Phoebastria nigripes, assembly GCA_035582835.1. Lineage (NCBI taxonomy): Eukaryota > Metazoa > Chordata > Aves > Procellariiformes > Diomedeidae > Phoebastria > Phoebastria nigripes. The sequence continues at coordinate 75,768 of JAYKAV010003295.1, forward strand.
GAGAGCATTCATATGAGGAGTTATACCTATATGACTTGTATGTTGTAAGTAAAAACATCTGTGTTCAGACAAGCCCTTAGAAAGGAATATTTTATAGCTCACCAAACCTCCCCTGCTCTTCCGAGTGTGGCAAAGCTGTGCTGCTGTGCTCAGGGGGATCCTGATTTGTGTGCTGTGTTAGCATAATGCCCTATTGGAGATGTAGTTATACCAGGATATCCTGTGCATGAAGTCGTCTCAATGGCTGCCTTTACTCTGTCAGTTCAACAAATATCTCTGCTGGTAAAACAACCTCCCTACTTTTAAGTTATTTAAGGGCTGTCTATAACAAAGCAGTAAGCCTGCTCCCAGCTGCTTGGACTCTCTTCCACCATATTACAGTCTCCTCAATTACTCCAGCATGACCGTTTGACTGCTCTCTACATTAAATCTATAAAAATGATCCAGGCTAAAGTCAGAGCAAGGGATGTGGTTCTGTGGGGCAGAAACATGGCACTATTCCAGCTGACCTGAGATTTCCCTAGGATTCATGCATTTCAGTATGAAGTTACTAAGCTTTTAGTGGACCACAGCACAAGGTGGAGTGCAAACTCAGTGTGATGAGAGTGCAGCCTAGTAAAAAACAAATGATATCTCATTCAGTTGTATCTAATAGTTTTTTTTATGAGAGGTGTGCAGAAAGTCTCATCTTCTGCCAAGCCGTTAGTGGTGTTTGCCTTTATTACTAAATACTGCAAAATTCCTTTGGGGGATCTCTAATACATAACCAACATAACATCACATGCATTGTCCCGGAGATTCCTCATAACTTGCTGCCCCTGTTCTTTTACCTTACGTTTTCTCTCTGAGTTAACTCTTTCATAGGCAGCAGCACATCAGGAGAAACAAATTTATTACACTCTTATCATGTTAGGTTACTGATAACTGTCACGTGCTGTGTCATTTAGGTCAAACAGTATAATCCACACTATTACTGTTAACAAACCAGGGCCCAAAGAGAGAGGAACAGGTTCCTGCACATATTGAAGGTTTCTTTAGGCAATGAAAATGGCAGGAACTAGAGATATGCCATGCCACTTATGCTGATTCAACTGGAAGGTTTAATTACCTCTAATTTTGTTATACTGTAGAACAGCAATGGAAAGAAGTATCTGCTGTGTTGCTGTTGGCTAGAAGAGCTGAGGAACTGACCAAAACAAGATAAGTTATTGCAAGCAAGGTTCTGTCTGGCACTTGGGCTCTTTAATTATCCAGGAGACCGAACTCTAATGAGAACAAATCACTAGAGGAGAGGGCTTTCTGATCTTTCTTGCTTCTTGCTGAGCAAGAATATGGTGAATAAAAGATAGTATGAGGTAAAAGTTCAGATAGGAGCTTGGGATTTTTCCATAACAATAGGAACACTTTTCTGGTTTACTTTCTTTTTTTGTTATCTCTGTGGTGCTGGAACCTTTAGGCCAGCGGGAAATGAGACAGCAGATGGCTTCTTCCTGGTGCAGGGGTGAAAACTTTACAGCGCTCACTTCTCCACGTTTGTCACTGCCCCGCCAAGTGGTGTGCATGTGAGAAGTCCCTAGCCAGCTTCCAAGGCAGAGTGGAACAGGCTATTTAAACAGCTTAAACTGCTAGTCTGAACTAAGCTGATTTTATGGGCGGTGGATTAGGAAGCAGTTGTATGAACTGTGCTGCTGGCTCCGCAGCAGGAGCAGAACCTTTGGCCAAAGTTGAAAAAGCAGCAAAAAGAAACGGGGTGTCCAGGTAGCTCTGCAGAGCCCAGCAGGTAATTTTTCCTCCAAGTATGCTTCATGGCTGAGTTGTGGATCAGTTTTGTCTTATTTGGTTAGCACTTAGTAAACATGACACATCCAAAATATGTGTAAGAAGAAGAGCCAGTCCCACATACAGCCAGCCATTTTGGGGAGTATTAAACAGAGGCCAACTTTAGCCACCAGCAAGCTGGTCTACAGTCAGTGGGAAGAGGGAAAGTARTCTTCCAGCAGCTTTTCCAAGTTAGACTTCTAATCTGAGTCACCACCTTAGGCAATCACTTAACTAGGAATCCCAGTGAATGAGATACTAATTCGTACTGCCCTTTTTTGTGAGAGGAGATTATAGAAGGAGTGGGGCTGAAATATCTTAGCAGAACAGATCAGGCACTGATTAAACTGGATTTAGAACTACATTGGTGATGAGTTTGTTCTGGCTACTGTAAATGCTCTTCTTCTATTTGATGGCAATCAAATATCCACACTGACAATAAGGTGTGTGCTACGAGATTACTTACAATTGGCTCACATCTTTTCTGAAAAGATACGAATGTATCACTGAATGATTGCCCCTTCCAGCTTTTGCACACACAAAAATAAAATAGTTGGTGAGATCAGTGTCTCTCTATTCCCCTCCTTTCATTCCTTTTCATACAACAGTGAAGTTGTTGAAAAAAAGGCATGTTTGCTCCCTGTTCTGGATTTACTTCATATTTGGACAGCAGTTCACATTACCCAAAACAAGAGCAAAAGAGCTTGTAAAATACTATAACGACATATTTTTCAGCCACTGCCCCAGTACAAATAATTGTATGAAATACAGACTAGGGACACCAGAGTGAGCCCAACAGTGAGTCAAAAAAACTACAGGTACTTTAGCTGCGCATCCACTGTGTGCATCCTCCATATAGGTTAGGTAAAACAGTGCTGTTCAGATAATTTCTTCTCCAATACCTACCTGCAACTCAACTTTACAGAAGATCTCTGTGCCTGAGGCAGCATGACTTCAAAATCCCTCTTTGTATAACTTTCATCTTTAAAATAGGATTTCAGTGCTGATGGCCAAGAAGCTTCCTTCTTGGAGGATYAGAAACGGTTCCGCTCTTCTGCAAGTTCAAGGACTTCAGCCTTAGTTCACTCCATTGGAAGGGCAAGAGAAAAAAGTCACCGTTCCCTCAGCGTGCTTAACCAAAAAAGAAATCCTCTGTAGAAAAAGCTAAAAGAATGATCTGGAGTTGTTCTTCTGGGCTGGTGTACTTGAGCAAGTTTTCTTCATGCTTTCAGAATGATTTGACCCAAAGTGATTATATACAATTTGGCTTCCTTTTCCATTTCATAACTTCAGAAAAGAAAGGTGACCTTACTATTGGGTAAGGACCAGACCAGTTCCACTCATGAATTATTCAATTAGCTCGTTACAGCAAGTAATGCATCTGTAATATGGTTGCTTAGATAGATCAAAACCCCATAAAAGGCTAATTTTTTTCTTAAATATTTACTTTATAAATACATTAGTACCAATGTTCAGACATGGAAGCTTGCCCCAGGTTTCTGTGCCTGAAATTCAAATGCAAACAATATTTAATTATTCTAATATTTATCTAACATTTAATTAGCTGGAGTTTTGCATAAGGAATTGTCGTGGTTTAACCCTAGCCAGCAACCAAACACCACGCAGCTGCTCGCTCACCCCCCTGCTCCGGTAGGATGGGGGAGAGAATCGGGAGGGCACAAGCAGGAAAACTCAGGGGTTGAGATAAAAACAGTTTAATAATTGAAATAAAACAAAGTAGAACAGTAATAATAACAATGATAACAACAACAATAATAGAATATACAAAGCAGGCGGTGCACAATGCAACTGCTCACCACCCGACGACCGATGCTCAGCCCAATACGTGAGAGCCCATCCCGTGACGCCAGAGCCCCGCCCTCCCGCACACACACACAGTTTTATACTGAGCATGACGTCACACGGTATAGAATACCCCGTTGGCCAGCTGGGTCAACCGCCCTGGCTATGCTCCCCCCGCCAGCTTCCCACGCCTAAAAAGTCACTGGTGCAAGCACCACCCAGCAACAACTAAAACATCAATGGGCCATCAACGCACCTATTATACCAAACCCAAAACACAGCACCCCCTCCCCAGCTACTGGGAAGAAAGTTAACTCTGTCCCACCCAGAACCACGACAGGAATGAATACAAGAAAGTATTTGTGTGAAACAAGCCACCCTTCTTTACCTTGTATCAGTAATTATCAGCCAAGGTTTTCCATTTTGGACTGCATGCAATGTGCTAGTTATTCACTGCTTGAGATTTGCACTTAGTTTTGACTGAAACCATGAATAAAATTAACTTAATTGATTTTGCTTGTAGTAAGTATTTATCTGTATGACAAGACTATCAGAGACCTAGGCATAATTTACAACACTTCCCAAGGTAGCACTTGTAAAACAGCAAAGGTGTTGATAGACCCATTTTATGCCTTTTGGCAGGCTTTTGTGAGGAAACTTGCAGTGTTGTGCCTACATTATGTTATTCTCACATCTAGTTAATGGGTTTCCCACCACTGCAACAGGAGATCCAAGAACTCCTCAAAAATCTCCACATTCACTCAAAAGACCAACTTTAAATAGAATATTCAACTGGAAAGATGGAAGGTCAAGGAAACAAACTCCTTCCTTGTTTTGTCTTTTAAAAAGAAAGAGTAACAATTTTAAATAAACTAGAGTAACTATTGTACAGACTCCAGAATTTGTCTGTCTTATCTAAGTTTATTTTAAATATGAATATTGTTGTGGATTCTTATAGATTCTTCATTCTTATGGTCATTATTGACCACTGTATTTTACTACTTCAGTGAAATGTCCAGTAGAGTTGTCAAGAAACTAAGTCTATTTTGGCAGACTCTCTATTCTCACATTTTTAATTTGAATTTGAGTTTTAACAAAATTTTAAACAATTTCTCAGATTAAAGGAATTCTGAAAACTCGAGAGCGGACAAACTTGAAAATAGTTCAGCTTGAAAACGGACTAGAGTAGTTTGCCTTTTAGCAGTGTGAGTCAGCACTGTATGTATTGATTCCAAACAACACAGGCATTGGAGACACATGATGACCCAGTTTTAAAATGCATATTGTTGATTAGAATGGTCATTTCATTTTGGTGGCAGAATGAACAATACTGGACCACGTCCAGGCCCTTAAAACAGTTAATGGCTGCCCTCCTCCAACAGATGGCCACTATGTTTGTTTTATGGGATAGTTTGGATCCATGCAGCTTACTGCATGAGTGGCTTATTGCAACTAGTTGTGCTGCAGTTGGAAGAGCCACTTCCACAAGCAGATGACATGATGGTGTAATTTATACAAATAATTATCAGCACGCAGTCAAACCACTGTAATGAAAGGATTAATTTCTAGTGACTTGAAGAAAGGGTTGGAGTCGAAGAGGGTAGGTTATTACCAGTTGCTCATTCACTGATGGCCTAATTTATTTTGTATTATAATAAATTTGGTAATTGTTGATAGAAAAAGTCATACACACATGCCTGCTTCCATTTATCTTAATGGTAGTGCAACATTGGATTGCAGCATGAATGAAAAGCTGGTGTGTTTCAATGCCTTGGCAGCTTGCGGTGACCTTCAGGAGAAATGAAATGCTCTGTTGGCTAGGGAAACAATTGAGCTGAAACCAGTCAAGCGCAGTAAACTCAGAGATGATAGTCTTTCCAAATTAAAAGCTGTTAGTAGCGGCTCAAAAGAAGGCAAAAAGTGAGAATATGACATCTTGCTGCAAGGTGATTTTATGTGCAGATTGAAACAGGAGAAAAAAAGCCAAAGTTCAAATCTAAAGGAATTCCCATTAACTTGAAGAATTTGGAGATTAGATTGAACATTAGCATCCAAAGGTAGCTGATGTATGAACACACTGTAGAAGCCATAACCTGTTGAAAAGCGCTGAGATAAATTTAGGCTACTGACCTTTTAGCGCATTAGGGCATGACATAAATCACTGGCTGCAAGTAGTAAATTTGCTACAATCAAAATGCTTTCCAAGTACTTCTAGTTATAGAATTTTGCAGTCAAGAGCACTACATATCTGGAATAACCTTTTAATATTTCAATTATGCCTGAGTATTATGGACCCAATCCTGCATTGTTGCATACCCAAAATTCCTATTAATGTCAATGGATATTTCAGAGGATGAGAAAGAAAAGGTCAGGCTTTAAATCAGCCAGCAATGTCCTCATAAATCAGTGGTTATTTACAAACTGGTGAAGAGCCCAGATTAATCTCTAATAAATTTCCACAGATTTCAGCTGCGATGCTTAAAAATATATTATTCGATGCTAAAATACACTTCATCAGGATCCCCTTCTTTATTGCATGGGTGTTGCTCCACAGGTGGGTACCCTGGGGAGACCAGCCCATAGTGTGGGAACTAACTAGCTACCGCTGCAAGTTCCAGTCCGTACTTCAAACATAACTTAACAATGTTCCAGAAATAGCTTTTGTAGCCCTGTTTGTTGTGCCCTTCTGACACAGAAGTTGTATTTTCGTCTGTTCTAGCAACACAGCTGCAACAAGAAGTCACCTCAAGCGCAGACAATGCTTTCCTCTTCTTTCTGTCCATTCCAGAGCGTTTGTATGGATGATATACAAGTGCTTACACAGTTTTAAAGGAAAAGAGAGTATTGATGACTTGTATTTGGGGGAAGGAATTATACCTTCTTCTGTCCTTGTGCATTTTCCTGGCTCTAATGCCACTTAGACATGTTTCTCTTTGCAGAAGAAATAATAATATAATCCATACAGCATATATTCATCTGTAAACGTCGAAGTGCGTTCCTCAAGGTGACAAAAGCTTCATTATTTCCCCTGATAATTGGGGTATGTAGAGCATCGACTGGCCAAGCATGGGGTTTTTCAGAGGTCCTCAGGAATCACTGTACTCTTGAAAGCTCGGAGGAGTTATTGGGGTTCAGCATCTTTCAAGATCAGACTTTGGAAGAGATAGGGATAAGTACTGTCTCACTGCAGCATGAGATAATGTTGGTTTTATTCTGCTAGGCCTCGTTATAGTCTCTTTGTGAGGGGAATTGGAAAACTGTATGGAAGGAAACATAACTCTGCTTTGTCAGCTGAAACTCAAAGCTCCCTCACTTCACCAGGTCAGCAGCATTTCCTGACCACAGCAGCCCTGCCGTGGCCCTCTCCCTGGCTGGAGCAGTGAATGGTCCCCCTTCTCTTCCAACCGACTGTTAGAGATTTTAACAGGTGGATGATGAGCTTTTAATAAAAGTAATTGATTTATGGAGTGCTATCCTGGGCAGGGTCCTGTATGTTAAAGTTCTCAACAAATAACAGCAATTAGCTAATTATCAAATCATTTTTATAGGTCAGTTTTTTCCCTTTAGTATCCAAGGGACCTAGCTAGTCATGCCTCACTTGCACTGTTACGTGCTTAGTACATTTTCTCTTCCCTGAAATAAGTATTCAAGGCATATGCTTTTATACTGCTCAGGGGAATACTTCTCCCCAGACAACTCTCTTGTGAGATTTTCAGGGAATAGCATGTAGGAAGTGATTTTCTGCACAAATATCTTAGCAAACCCAGAAGGCTGAAATTTGCAGTTTTCCTTCAATTCTGAGGTCGTACTAGCATCTAAAGAGACAAGGAGAGGTCAGGCACCATACACTGGTTGCTTCTTAAATATAAAAAAATACATACATACATAAAGCTCTGGGAGTTGAATTCAGTCTTCTAGTTTCCTGCTCCTCAGTTTAACAACATTAGGGATAATATGAATGATCACACGTGCCCTGAGATCTGCTCTTAATTCTTGATAGTCTTGCTTGCAGTTGAGGTGCCATCTTCTGCTAGGCCTATTGCCATCCAGGGAGACCTCTTTAACTTTACACTAAGATGACATGCAGTGGAAAGATCTTTATTCCACAACATCAATTCAGAAAAAGACAAAAGAAAAAAAAAAAAAAAACACCACTAAAAAAATAGACCCAAAAAACCCTTTGTGTCTTTATTTTTCACTTGAATACTAGCCTGTTTTGGAGCAACTTATTAAATTACTTCTCAAATTTACAAAATCTGTTCATGAAGCTCCTTTATTTGGCCTTTCTTCAGAGTTTAACTTACACTATGTCCACAGAAAATTTGAATACAAAAACATCATGCACCTGCATTCTCGGCATATTGCTGGCGTTCAGAGCTCTGTACAGCTTACTTGGCTCTCTGCATAATGCCCTGTTTGGCAAAGATATTCAGATAGTATGTCCCATTTATACAGTGTTCTCAGAGTTTGGTGAAGTACAGAGTGGGAGGATTTGGGAGGATGCTGTGATAATAGTTGACCTTGCATGCAATGATCAAGGACATAAATAAGTTACAAGAATTGTAAGGTACACAGAAAAGGCAACACAAAAGAGGAGAGGGAAAGTTAAAATAAAAAGAGGCACTAGAAAGGCAAAAACTGAAGATCTTTCACATTGAGTATGATCACTGAACACTTTTATTTGAAGCTAATTTTTACAGGGATCAAAGAAGAGTTTTTTCATCCTAGCCTCCCCTTCTGTTACTGCTTTTTTGTCTCCAGTACTCTTCTCATCTTTTATTTTGCTTCTTTATTTTTAATCTCTCTACTCCTCAGCTTTTGAGGATATTTTTAAAGCTGTGTGTAACATGATCCTTTCACATTTGCCTGTCCAACTTGGTAGCCTGTTACATTATGAAAATTTAATCAAGATTTGAGATTACCAGGTATTGCTTTTAGGTGAGTATATCATTACAGGGAAAGCAAGAGTTTTATCTGTAAATTTTCAGAAATATTTGTATCATTATCTGGCAATGAGTGAGAGAAAAAGAAGTGATTGCCTGTTAGGGGGTCATGTGTCAGTCTTACCGCAGAAAATATTTACGTTTATAATGCCCTCACAAACAGTAGGCTTTGTAGTTAATATATTTTGTATTGGATGAGCAAATCACTACCAAGCATGCAGGATTTGCAATAGAGAAAAGAGGCAACACTCTCCATGTTACTTAGTTTCTGTTAAGCATGTTGACAAGTATTCTCCTTAAGAACACAGGGTACAGACAATAAAAGAAGGCCACAAACTGTGACATAGGTCAATATAAACTGAAAGTCCACTAAATGTTCAAAAGAACATTTGTCCCAAACACACGTGTCAAGCATCCATAATTTTTTCTTACATTGAGAATGCCAAAACTATGGACCGCAGCTGGAAAAAACAACACCTGAATAGTAACTCTGATGTCTTCTGCATGCCCAGCTTGAAGTATCCCTAAAAGTCCAATTTTTGTGTCCTGAGCATAGGCTTTTTAGAATCAATTTCTTGACGTATGCCAGTTTGGGCAAAGAAAAATTTAGGTACATAAATTGCTAGGGTTTGAAAATCTGCATGTAGACATTTCTGTAATGTTAAGTATGTTATAATCTTGAATAGTTTTCTAAAGAGGATCATCACTAACATGAATGCTGATGCTGTCTTTGTTTTTGCACATATGCAGTAAGTGAATTACATGAAGTGTACAGTCCACGCTCCAAGGGGACATTAAATGCATATGCCTTCAAAATACTTCCTTTATTCATTTATTTATTGATGCAAATGCCTTTATTTTTACAATGGTGTTTATTAATTTAAAGTGCTTCCATGTATGTGTCGCAAGTGTTCTTTCAGATCCCAGTGGAAGCTGCTGCACACTCCATTATTTAAACCTGCTCTACTTCTGCTTTGGTCTCCCTGTTGTGAATTCATTCCCCATCTATCATCTGTTGTATTCTTTTTTTTTCTGGAGGAGAGCTGTCCCTTTGCTCTTACTGATCTGGAAATGAGGAATCAGTAGTGCAAAGTCCAGAATTAAAATCAAGGCCCTTTGCCTTGCTGGGTTGACTGTATACTGCTATTTGCTCTTGGAGGTAAAGCATGGCTGGGCCCATTTAGCACTGAGAAAGGAAACGAGATTCCTGTTTTAGCACAAGCCAAGGAGTTATGGTGAAACAGTTGATAGAAGTCAGTCTACAAAAACTGGAGGAGCAGAAAGGTTTCATTTAGTTCCTTTGTCATTATTAAATAAATAGTGGGATTCCAAGCAAAAACCAGCCACCTTCAGCCAAGACCAATCCTTCACTTCAGAAGAAGAGAAGGAGAACAAGAAGATATTGTCATCTTCTCTCCTGTCAGCCAGAACCTTTCCTCAAAGCTTCCTGAGTCCTTCCCAGAGCCACCCCTGCCTATTGCTCATCCTCCCATTGAGCCTTCTTTTCCATGCTGATATTCTTTCTAGTTACTCTTTGCAGCTCAAATGTGGCCTTTGAAGCTCTAGCTTACGATAGCAGAGCTAATTTATTTATTTTTCATTTCCAGTTGTTTAAGCTATGTCTCTGTTTTAGATGCAGTAGTTAAAAACCCAAATTGTCCTGAATCCAAAATGAGCAGTGGGCAGCATCTGAAAGGGTTCTAAATATGAAAAGAAAATTGAATTCATCATTTAGCAGCACTAATTAAATTTTTTGTTTGTTCAGTGCCTTCATTGTTTATTTTAATATCAATATTTTATTAGGCATTGAGAAAAAAACTGCAGTTCTTGGTAAAATGCAAATTCACTTTTGTTGCTTTAAATAAAAATGCAAATTCCTTCTTCCCACTTATCTCTTCAAAAAGAGAACACAGCAATAAAAAAGGAAAAAATTCTTTCTACCACCTGCATTTCCTTCTCTAGCCTTGGCCACACAGGAAAGTTACATAGGTATAAACCAAAAAGATGAATTAAAATGTCCTTGCTAAATAGGTGAAAATCTGTCTGTGGACACTGTTTTCATTTTAACAGTGTATTTATTTTGTGGGTCAGCTGGGACCAGATTTATGAATGAAATCAGCCTTGCACTGAGATAAAGCCATGGACATACGAACACAGACACAGAGGTCAAGGCATAAACCAAATCACTCCACAGTAACTTCATGGAGAGAAAAAAAACAAACTCATATTAACCCTCATTTAGGGCAGTGCAGATGCCTACCTCTTCGGGAAGCTGCTTCATGACTCTAAAGAGTTTGAAGCTCTTCAGGATGAGGATGTCATCCCTTGTCAAAAATTAATGTATTCACATGCTTGAAGATTAAAGGGTATGTCCATAGTGCAGCTACAGAAGCAATTTCAGTGTAACATGGAGACACAGATCTAGGATTAAATTGTATAGACTACTACTGAATTGCATTGGTAGTGGCAACATAAAACTTGGGATAGAGTCATTTACCCTACTTGTGTGAAGTATTTAGACATACTCTTTTTTAATGTCCATGAGGTGTCTATCACAGTATAACTATCAGCTTTGACATATTAGCAAGTGACCGGGTGACAATATGTTACCAGGCATCAGCGACTCCATGATAACTGTGCATTGTGCATGCTCCATTTCTTCATGACAAATGTGAGGTATTTGATACGGGTTACCCTTCGTAAGGAGGGTAAGCTTCTTGACATGTACAGAGAGGATGCTGCAGAGTAAGATTATGCGTAAGAACATCGGAGCAGCTGATTCCCGGGACTACATTTGCGTGTTAAAGCTTTATGCCAGATTGAAATCCAATTTAAGTTAAATCAGTGCAATTCTGCCCAACAGGAGGGACATTAAGATTAGTGCATTAGTATACACTAAAATCTATATTGGTACAATCTATGATTTAAACAGTCACCCAGTGTAAGTGGGCATATATTAGTTCAATCCCATATGAAAGGGAATAAGTCACACAGGTCTAAGGCCAAATTTGCATTACAGGTTTTACTGGCATAGCTATATTAGCCAAAAGCCTGACAGTGCACACTCTGGTTGACACAACTATAGGAGTAAAAGCACCTAAAAGCATGTAAAGAAGCAGTTAAGCCAAGAATATTAAGCTTCTGCCAGCAGTAGCCTACATTCAAAGATGCTACGTTTCTGGTCACTCTAGATATAACACCCTTAAGCAAAACAGTAATGAAGGCAGAAGTGCTAGCTCAAAAGCCAGAAAAAAATTGTTTTGATAGTATATGTTATTCTGTTCAAGGAGCTGGCTTAAGCTGTACCTGCAAAGAAAGCTATTTTATCAGTGTGATCTATTTCTGTACTACAGAGGAGTGGCTGGTGTAATTCTATCAGTGTAGCTCTTATCACCAAAACTGTTAAGTCAGCCAGGCTCTCAAGATAACTTATTTATCATAGGAACAGGAAAGGTGTGCTAGAGTAAAGTATACTGGCTGGAGTACAGTTTTGCTGATTTAAGTTGCCTTCTCAAGAGGAGCATTTTGCTTGTCATATTCCAGCACAAAGTACTCTGATAGTGGCCCTGACCTTAGAAAACTTTTTACTGGCTAAGTGGTCTTATCGGGGCTTATACCAATATATCGCTCTCACTAAAAAAGTTAACGTAGTAACTGCAGTGGCTATGTAAAATTGTATRAAAAAACCTCTGTGTAGACCAATATTTAGGCTCCAAATATTTTCCTTTGGAAGTTGTGGCTGAATTTTTTTGTAGATTACCACTTAAGTGTTCTGCTCTGGTCCTGACCCTGTCATATAGGCTATTTGTAACTTCTTCTTTACTGGAATAAATAAAGATCTTATTTTGATGAGACCTGAGCTTCTGATCTCCTCTGCTGTGTCTTCCTTTGCCTGAGGTCATACCCATGTGCTGCATCCTGAGAATTCCAAATTTATGTTCAAATTCTCTGCAAGACAAGTTTCATATAGATATATTGACATATATAGTTATGGCACAGAGAAAACTCTAAAATTATTTGGTTTTTAATTTTTTTTTTTTTTTTTTTTAAAGAGAGTAATCTACAGGCTTAATTTAATTGTAATGGTTGAAGAAAATGCTCAAAGCAAACCTGCCTCTTCAGACACATGTTTAATTTGGGATTTTAGCAAGAACTTGCACTTCTGTGTATTTCTTCCTTATTTCTATCCAAGATTTATCAGCTATTGCTTTCATCAGCACGTCTTCTCAGGAGTCCTGCCCTTCACTGTTTTTTCCTGCGCTGAAGGGTGCCAGACTAAGCTAACAATGTTATTACTCCAAGTAACTTTTACTCAGTTTTTCTGGAAGGTGAGCTACTTTATCTCAGCTCTCACATTTATCAAGTTCAAAAGAGAGACATCCTCTGTCTTTACAATAGAATAGACAGTCAGGACCCTGTAGTTATTCTACCTTGTTGAAAATAATCGTCTGATACAATGATTCCCTGATCTTGACATTTCTAATTCATACCTGAGATGTATTTATAATTGACCGTGTAACATTGAAGAGTTACTATATTCTCATGTACGTCCCCTATCTCAGAAAACCTACACTTCAACAAAAGCATTAGCAATTAAAGTGTTGCTTACCTTTGAATAACCTGTACAAAATTAGAAGTGCAGATGGGCTACTTTTTGGAAAGAGGGAGGACTCAGTGGTAGTCATCATCTTTTTCTCCTCTCAGATCAGATGTATGAAAATGCTGTACTTGCCAGCCACCATTGCTTGGGTATTTGGTAATACATATTAGTATTGTTCACATGATGTTAATGGGATCACAACAAGGGTAAATTTAATATTTTTGATAAATGCAGGAACTTGTACTGTGATATTCTTAAGAACTATTTATAGATAGTAAACATTTTTTACACAACTAACGTTCATTTGAGTTTTGTGTTGAGTGGGTAGCCTTTTCTCCTGGAAGGAAGCATGGAAAATGTGGAAGAACGAGTTCATTGACAGCAATGAATACCGTTCATCAAAATTTAGCCAGTACTGTTTTCATTTGTGTTTAAAATACTGCCATGGGAAGTCTAGTATTTTTTCTTTTTCTTCTTTTTTTCTTTTTCTTCTTTTTTTTTCTTTTTTTTTTTTTTTTTTTTTTTTTTTTTTTTTTTTTTTTTTTTTTTTTTTAATAAAGAAATTTTGGCCAGTGATTTTATAGAGTCTCACCCAGTGGGATTTTGCATCTTAACCTGAAACAATTGTAATAACCTTGCCAGCTGGGGAGTCCCGATGTGTAAACCAACAGCTTTAATTGTGGCCATTCTATCTACTTTTAAGTAGTGACTTTAAGGCTCTATTGTTAAAATAAAAAAGGTAAAACAAGCAGAAAATATTAGTTGTTGAGTCATTCCAAAGTTAGCAATACTATGAATAGCTTAAGTACTTAGCCAGAAATTCACTATAGCATCGTTCATAGTTTCATACTTGATAACTGAAGCAAGTCATTACAGGCTTTGCAAGCTGATTAAAACACTCACTTGAGAAAGAAATGTATACAGAGGTATGCAAAAATAAGGGAAGTGTTTAACCTTGCACAGCATAAAAAGGTACTTTTCCCTGGTGAAAAGCTGGACCACATATATTTGGGGTTAATAGTCACATCTTCTTGAGGTTTTAGAGATAGGATGCAACTGGAATAGCATGCTAGTTGTTACTGACCAGTAGTTTGGGACAGCATAAAGAATACTTTTCTGTGGTCAGCCTTGGTCACGTACCTATCCCTACACTGTTCATGAGACCAAGAAGGAATGTTTTCCCACCACAGGTCAGTAGAGATCATCAGACTTCTCTGCGGTATGAGTCCTGTAGTACGATTAACTGGGCATGCCATACTTGTTCAACTCTCAGTTATTGCTAGGGTTTTGAGGAACTGTGGCAGCCTCATTTCTTGCCTTGCCCAGAACAGGTTAATCACCTGCAGATCAAAAAAAAATTCAGTCCAGTCAAGATATTAGGTTCTAAACTGGCAAATGGATGACATTTAATGAGCTGTGATATTCAGGAGGTCAGACTCAATGATCAAATGTTCCTTCTGGCATTAAATTGCCTGAAATCAATGACACATGAGGAAGCAGTGATGGTAAAGTGAGTTAGACATACTTTCCATAAAACAATGCAGAAGTCTCATACGCTGTCCAGAATCCCTCAGTTCAAGGAGACAAAATATAGGCTACTTAAAACTTATGTGAGAATTAAATGGTGTCATTTTTAATTCAAGTTCCATAGAATTAAACTGCAGCATACTTTATGTGAGCATAGTTAAGGTAAAACATAACCCTTAATCTCTTAGGAATGTTTTTAACAGTCCACAGAGATTAATGGTATCAGTTTCCCTCAGCTATTTTTGCTCAACCAAATGCTTAACATGTTTTTGGCCATACAAGTCAATTTTATACTAATGGCGATGTGGAGACATAAATGCCCTTTAATTATAGGACACTGTGATTTAGTATTGTAAAAAGCCAAGACGCCACTAATAGAAAGAATTTTGGCAGGCTACATTAGCTGGGAAAAAAACTAATTTTATCTGAACATACTGACTGTCTATAAGATCAGCCTTTGGAGTCCTTTTAAGCCAATGTCTTCCAGTTGTGACTGAAAGCAAATGTGTGAAAATGTAGCAATAATACAACCTGTTCAAAACAAGAACAGCTTTTTGTGAATTGCAAAACTAAAGATACTGCATACAGATCAGGGATCAGATAACTAGAATTTTAGCAAATCCTATATGCATATTACAGTCATTTTTATGGTATGCTTAATTGAAAGGAAACTCTTTTTTGCTTTATAGAGAGATCAAACTATTTTGAGCTGCAAAATGTTTGAATAAATTACCCAACATGAAATTGTTTCTGAAGCTGCAGGCAGTTTTTAATCTACCTCCCTACTCTACTGTAAAGTTCCCATTGTTCAGTGAATTCAAGGAAGGCACAGGGGAACAAACCAAATACTTAAGAGGCTAAAGAAGACAGTGCTTCCTCATGGGTACTACTACTTACCTGTATGAAGGACAGAAATTAACTTGTAGATGAGTTCAAGTGTGTCCTCATGCTTTGAGCCTCAGCAAGCCTAGCTTGTTTCTTCCCATACCGCGGACCTGTCATTACACTAGCAGAGTTACTGCTGTCATGCAGTATACACTTGGTGGGGAGCCTCGCTTGAACTCCTCAAAAACCACATGATAGTCTCCCATGAATAAATCAGCTTGATTTGGTGGCTACTTAATTTCTTACGTATGCCAGTCGAAGACTCCTGTAGTTCTTCTACAGTAATAGTCAATCACTTAATTTCTGGTTAAGATTTTGATGGTACCACTTTGCACAGTGGCCGTTGCACACAATGAATCCCCATTCCTGTTATCATATCCTAAAATAACTTCAAAATTAAGCTCTAGGTTGCTAGGCCGTTTCACTCTCTGCTGGAAAATACTTAATTGTAGAGTGAAGATGATTAATAATGGAGTCCATGAGAACCACTGAATATTGGAAATGTGTTTCTTTGAATGGAGGAGAGGGATTTAATCAGGACATAGTAGCAATTTCTTTTGAGATACTGTTCTGACATGTGATTTGTCCTATCATTAAAGTCTGAAGAGGAGACTGGAAATATATACATCTCAGTTATTGCACATGTACATAAACACCAGCTCAGACATCTACACATACAGTTATATTTTACAGAAACACATACACACAAATACACACACACAAAACACTCCTGCACAGAGGAGTGGTATTACAGGAAATGTCAGAATTACGGTGTTTATGACATCTTAATTCAGTTCCCCAGGATCACACAGTCACAGCCTGTTTTCCATGCACTCTTCCGGTGCACAGAAGAGCATCATATGCAGCTGCATAGTGTAGTTCTTTGTCGTCATGGTTTAGTATGTCTTTACCCAGTATTAACTGTGTACTAGCTATGCTTATTCTGAATATAGTGGTGTGTTTTTCCTTGTGTTTTTCCCTACTCAGATGTTCATTACCATTTACCTGACTGATTCACAAATATTAATGCTGCTTCTTCACAATGTCCTSTGAGAAGTGAGTATTAGTTCTATTTTACAGGTTGATAAGTGATATATATGGAGATTAAAATTAAAAATGTCCACTGATTTTGGAAGTCCAGTTTGAGATAATGAAGCACTAGATTTTTTGCAACATTATACAGAAGTTTAAGTAATCAAAACTCAGCATTTTCTGCACCTGCAATTGTCAGAATTTCTGCAAATCTGGTACCAGGAAAATAAGGAACAAATGAGCGGCAGAGATTAATCTGATTTAAACAACCCTTACAGCATCACATAAAAATTTTGTGACTTGATCATATCTCCAGAGTGGCTTTACCATAAAAATATGTTCTGTTCCAGTTCTGGAAACATTTGTCTTATCACTAAGCACCTTCCATCTCCCATAGGAGGTGAAGCAAAAGCTCCTGCAGCTCTCAGTCTTCTCTGCATGTTCCAGAGTCATTCGTACAGCAGGTCTGTCACTAAACCAGACAAGGCTCTTATTAAAAAAGGAAACAGAAATGAGACTTAAAGATAATATGTGGCATCCTTCAAAAATTGATCTTATGGCATCAAACAGATACTTGAGAGTACCTCAGCAGAGCTGAGACACTCCAGACTCCCCTCCAAATGTTTCTTACTTGAGGAAATAGTTATATACATCAGACAGTGGGAGTACTGTAGTGCTATACAACTGATAGTGAAAGTGAGTTGTTATGATCACTATGGATCAATATTACAGGAGAAACAAGCACAGATTGCCAGGTAATTTCACAGATACTTTGACTGTCGTTTCAGGCTCTTCCCCCAGACTTCTCGATGTTACACCCTAGACCATGTCAGTTGCTTGCTCCTCATCCAACTTGTTAGTCTCCGTTATCTTGATTTATATTCATGTCCTATCCTATTTTGAAATGTCTTTCTCAGGCCATCTCCAGTAGCAGTTTCCCTGACCGCTTGCCTTTTAGCCACCTCTTCACCCATCTAGTCTCTGTTTTTCTTATCTCATTTTGCCCTTTCTCTCTTTTTCCTCAGCATCTGCAGCTTTCAGGTTGTCTTGGCCATCCCGTTTCAACTTGTTTATCCTTTTCTGTCTCTCGACTTCTCAGACTCCTGACCCTATATCTGCTTCATCATTGTCTTTCCAGGTATTCCTGCTGAATATACCTCCGAAAACCATTGGTACCCAGACAATCCTAGTCATCTCATGGATCCAAATCTGAAATCTCCTCATCCTGTCCCCATCTCCTACCTTTCTGGCTGAACTGTCCTGCTGACAGTCTCCTGTTCCATGCCCATAACGCTCGTTCAGGCTCCCTCCTCACCTCCAAACCTTCTTCTACACCCGCTCCTCCGTCAGCACACATATATGCATGCAGTGTACCTAGCTCTTGTCCGCTTGCCACTTGAGCTAGGTGGCTTTTCCCCACCATGCTGGCTGGGATGCCAGTTCCCTGTGCTCACTTCACAGGCTCAGATTGGCACTTGGGGTGGGTCACACAGCAGCCCAGAGCTGGTACATGCTGAGAACAGGATCTTCAAGAAAAAAATTCAGCTACAAAAGTCTAACCTACTAAGTATAAAAGTAGTGATTTCCCCCCACCCCCCCATGAAAATATATATTTGGATGTAAGAAAAGGTAAAAGACATATCTTTGGCACAAAGGTCATATCTGTACGAGATTTGAGGGTCTTGTTCCCAAAACACTAGGGACTCTGAAATCTATAAAATGGGTTGTCCCTACAGGTGGTTTTTTWTTATTATTATTATTTGTTTGTTTAGGGGTTTTTTTAACATTGTTTTTTCCCAAGTTTCTTTCTTTGAAATGGCTGGAATTTACCAAAATCTTGCAGTCTGAGCCAGATACTTAGGATGAATGCTCTAAGCCCCTATTATTCCAATTTGGGAAGGTTACAAACAGCTGAAATTAAGATTTTATGATGGAAAGTATTAGACAACTGTACATTTTCTGTGATTGAAGCAAAGTTCAGACTATCACCTGATTAATAGCTGTAGAGTTAATAAGTATGCAGAAGACATAAAAAGAATCGATCATCTCTCCATGGACTCTTTTGAACGGCTTAGTAGCTTTGGCACAAATTTATAATATGCTGTTGCTTTTTGAAATGCTGTACACATGAGAGAAGACTGGGGCAATGATCCTGCCCCACTTACAATATTGTTCATTCTCTTTCTTTCTTTCGTTTTTCTTTGTTTCCCCCCCTTGGCATCTCATGCCTCAAGAGTGGTGTTCAGGCTTTTTGGCTTTATGAATCTGTTTCCTTTTGGCTTTCATTCCTTCAGTCTCTAACTTAGTACAAACTGTTTCAGTAAACAAGAATATGATACTGCAAATGGAAGTCTGTATTTCTGGGTAAGATATAAGCAATGTAAAAAATGGGGCACAAGGAACCTTACACAGTTCTAAAATCTGTAGAGTGTTTATTTTTTCATCACTTAATTTATCAATAATATCCAACTTCTTTTTGTGCTGATGTTCTTAATATCTAAAAGGATATGAAATTACATCCATTATTTATATGCAAGAAGTCCAAACTTTATAGCTGACTGATCTGGCATTCATATATCACTCTTAAATATCTAACAGTCCTGAAACTGTGTCTTAAGAATTCAAAGGAGCCTCAAGTGACCAGATCTGTTTCACTTGCAAAATAATCATAGAATCATAGAATATCTCAAGTTGGAAGGGACCAATAAGGATCACCGAGTCCAACTCCCTGCTCCTCTCAGGACTACGTAAAACTAAACCATATGATTAAGAGCGTCATTCAGACACTCCTTGAACTCTGACAGGCTTGGTGCCATGACCACTTCCCTGGGGAGCCTGTTCCAGTGACCAACGACCCTCTCAGTGAAGAACCTTTTCCTCATGTCCAATCTGAACTTCTTCTGACGCAGCTTCATACCATTTCCTCATGTCCTAATAAGTCCTGTTTCAAAAAAAAAAAAAAAAAAAGATTATGTAAAGATTTGTTCTCCAATCAAGCTGGAAAAGGATTAGCTTTTCAAACAAGGCACTCTTCTCTGCTTCATAAACTCCTATATGAGAGCTGTGAAATGTAGAGTGTATGTCCAAATTAGCTCAAACCTCTTTAGGTAAAACATTGAAATGGTTAACTCTGTCCTACTCTATTGTGTTTGAGTATTTCAAGTATGGATATCCGGGAGTCTCCAAAGTAGCTTGAATTTTCAAGAACTGCCTATCTCCACTTGGAGCCTGAAATTCAGCTCCAAGCCACCTGAAATGAACACCCAGTATCACATTTAACAATTGCAGTGAGGTCAGCTCTGTAAACCTGGCTTTTTGACAGTGTATTGCCTGCTTAATTACAATCAGTTTCTACAATTTAATACTACTGACATTGACATAACCCAAGTACACATAAATGTGGATATTCAACTTCAAATGT
Source organism: Phoebastria nigripes (assembly GCA_035582835.1). Lineage (NCBI taxonomy): Eukaryota > Metazoa > Chordata > Aves > Procellariiformes > Diomedeidae > Phoebastria > Phoebastria nigripes. The sequence goes on from JAYKAV010003295.1 coordinate 95,797, forward strand.
TTTAGATTCTTTTTGCTTTAAGTTGAAGTAGGTATTTGTTGCGGTTTAACCTGGCAGGCAGCCAAACACCACACAGCCGCTCGCTCACTCCCCCCTTGAGTGGGATGGGGGAGAGAACTGGAAAAAAAAAGTAAAATTCGTGGATTGGGATAAAAACAGTTTAATAGAACAGAAAAGGAAGGGAAAATAATAATAATAATAATAATAATAATAATAATAATAATAATAGAATATACAAACTGAGTGATGCACAATGCAGTTGCTCACCACCTGCCAACCGATGCCCATCCAGTCCCTGAGCAGCAATCACCCCTCCCTGGCCAACTCCCCCTAGTTTACATACTGAGCATGATGTCATATGGTATGGAATACCCCGTTGGCCAGTTGGGTCAGCTGTCCAGGCTATGCTCCCTCCCAGCTTCCTGTGCACCTGGCAGAGCATGGGAAGCTGAAAAGTCCTTGACTAGTGTAAACACTACATAGCAACAACTAAAACATCAGTGTGTTATCAACATTCTTCTCATACTAAATCCAAAACACAGCACTATACCAGCTACCAGGAAGAAAATTAACTCTATCCCAGCCAAAACCAGGACAGTATTGTTTTATGGCTTTATTATCCCTTTGCTAAAAGAAATCTTCATGGAGATACAGGACCAATAAAGATGGTACCACATTGTAGCACATTTTTGTACTTCAGACAAAGCTACATAAATAAACTTTTTTTTTTTTTTTAATTTTGAAAATATATTGGGAATATAGAAATAATCAAATATTGACAATATTTCAGAACACTCCGCCAACTGGTAGAAAACAAAGCCATAGCACCCCAACTCCCAAGCTCAGATAAGCTATGCACATCCTGACAGGCTCATGCCTAATCTGTTCTTAGAAACCTTCACTGGAGAAGACTTCACAACCTCCCTAAGTAGTCTAATCTGCTGCCTGTCTACACTGTTCACAAGCCTAAACTGATGCCTGAACTAAGCCTGTAGTTTCTTCATGCTCCTCTTCTGTCAGGAGCATATCACGTGTAAGATGTGTCCCTCCTCCCCACAAGTGGCCATGCATTCCTGCCTCCCTTTGAACCCTGATGGTTATTTATGCCAATTCAGCAGTTTGTTCCCCTGACTATAAATCAGACTGGTAAAATGGCATGGTTTTTATTTAAAAGCAAGACTTCTTTCTTTTTTCTTTTTTTTTTTTGAGCACTTCATTTCGCAGGTCCAGTTTAGACAACAGCTGTGTGAAGAGCTGAATCAGCATATCTCAGAGGAGAGAAAAATCTCCAAGGGGGAACTGGAATGAGTGGCTAAAAGTAGAGAAGGTGAATATTGTTTGGGCTATTATAAATGGCATGGTTAATGTTAAACCACAGTTTGCAGGTCCCTTATTACAAGATCAGCCCCTTACTTGCTTCTCTGTTCCCAGGAGATTCCTGATCAGAAGTTAAATTTTAAATAGAAAGTAGTCAGGAGGTCATAATATGATGGATGAGAGATAGCAGAAAGATGATGGATCTGAACCAATCTAACTGCATAGATATCATAAAAGATGTGGTTCCTGAACTATCTGCCTGCTCTGCTGCTTCTCTTTCTTGCCCCATCCTCAGCTGCTCCCTGCCCCCTTTTCCACTTCTCTTGCTCCCTCCCTTGTACGAGTTCTGTTGCACCTCCAGCCTCACAGTAGTCTAATTCAGCTCACTGTTCTGGCAGAAATTTACTTGCTCTTTTTGCTGGACTAATGAGCTGCACTGGTTCAGCAAACTGTCCTACGAACAGCAGCAGGCAAGTCTGCGCCGTAGCGGGGGCAGGAATGGGAAGCTGCACTGCCACTGCATGCAGCTGCCCCATCAGAGGGGTCTTGAATTCCCTTACATCATAAGCAACAGCAGGATGTTATTCATTCCTTGTACTAAATAAAGCATGTGCAAGTGATGCTGTCTTATGTGTAGGTCCTTTCATGAACAAAACCTGAAGTCTTGTGAAGCTATGACTGCTGGGGTTGCAATATAGTTCAGTCACGCTTCATTCTCATTTGTGTGACTAGATCCATTGACTTCAAGTAAATTCAACACAATTAATAAGTACTCACACTGGAAAAAAGGACTAGAGAAAGGGTCATTATTTTAATCAATGGAATTAACTTAATTTTCCTTAAATCTAACAGAAACACACTGACTACAAAACAAGCAAAAAAAAAAAAAAAAAGAGGAAATGTAAGGCATGCACAGCAGTGTCTGAAGCAAAATATTAGGCAAAACCTGCCTTGTTTCTTTCCCTGAAGGCAGCAAGAGACTTGAGTTTAAGCCCAAGTCTCTCCCTGGGGTAAGGGTCAGCATGCCCCGACTCTCCACTTAGGGTCTTGGTAGGTGGGTGGCCTCCCTCATTCTGTTAGACCTATTCAGCTGTGAGGGAAACAACGTGTCATTGGGGAAGGACAAGCACCAAGAAGAAATCCTCACCCAGAGCGTAATTAGGGTATCCTACTGTAAGGATGCCTTAACAGGGTAGACCTGGACTCTGATGCTGGCACTTTTATACAGTGTGTTGTACTAGAAATAGGAATAATATTGCAGAGACCAACACCTGAAATCCTCCTTTCCCCTCAATTCCAGTTTTTATTGTAAACATTGGCTTTCTTTTCTCCACTTTTCATCTAAAGTTTGAATTCCTATATTCCTAAACATCTGAAAGCCTAATCTTTGTCCTGGTGTTTAAACTATTTGATTTTAGTCAAAACAGAAGAAAAGTATATACTAGAAGATACATATAACTTCATCTCAGATATAATCTTGCATGAATGATTAATGAAGTGCTCTTTTTTTCTTATTATTTGGTTTCATGTTGCCGGCAATCTCAACAGCTAAAGGTTATGATCATTATTTATATGGTTGATATTTCACATTTGTCCTCAAGTCTGGTTTGCTTGGGAAAAGTGGATTGTACATATGGAAAGCAATAGCTAGCCATAGTCGCTGATTTACTGTTTCTCTCCTTTAAAGTTTTTGTTAATATTAGGTTGGTATTACGGTTAGCTCATCCTACAGAGCTACTACCTTCTCTAAGACTGATTATACATACAATGAGATTAAAAAAAAAATCTAGCTTGTTGAAATCTTGAGGCTGTTGACTTTTTTGCTGAATTGACAAAAAGGAATCTGTACTTACATTGTATTTTTCTATGGCAATGTTGCATTGTGTAATAAGAAAAAAAATCAGTTTCAAATCCAGATATACATTCTTATAGTATTCCTTCTATTAGGCTTTATACCGAAAGAAAAAATTGTTTCTGTAGTGAAGAATTGTTCATTTAACATCTCCCTGTCAGCTTTCGGAATCAAAGTCCAGTTCTGCTTAAGATTCTCATATTGTTCTGACTAAATTCAAAGGTTGAATTTTACCATTAAAATAACTTGTTCATAAAGCAATGAATTGTTCCATTGACTTAATTACTTTTAAATGTCCTAAAATATTAATCAATGGAAGATCATCCTTGTTAAAAAATGCTTTAATTTATGTTTTTATTTATAACGACTACCCATAAGTTTCCAAGATCTGTCTTTCAATTCAAGTGTACATCACTGTCACTTCTCCAAGCTACCTTTCATAGTATATTTGAAGAGAAATGTAACTTTCACAGTTGCACAGTAGTAACAAGGATTCCTTCTTCCTAGTTGCTGTTACAGGGCTGTTGAAAAAAGTACAGAAGTAAACAGTAGTCATTGTGATTGCTTGCTAATAAAAGTGGATTCCTACTTAACCAACGTGCAACCAAAGAACACTTGCACATTGGTTCAAATCTAGCATGTTATACTGTAAAATACCTATCATGTGACAATATGAACTTCTTTAAATATTGAACCGATATACAACATACGTATTTTCTTAGTTAAGCAGGTTTTGTGAGGGCTGACTGTGTATCAGTATATAAAAGGTTGGTAAAAACATTTTTTCTTTATTTTGCTGTCTTATCTGATTAGGTTCTTCTTAATGCAGGTCCAGCTTTATGGGAAGTTCAAGGTGAAAAATGTAGTTTGCAGAGGGCATTTAGAATTGTACTCTATTTCTTTAATGATGTTTTCATAATTGTATCTGGAAGAAATCTTTGAATCCTCTCTTCTAAGCCTAATCAACTGCTAATTATTCCAAGCCTACAAAAAGAACAGTAACAAAGCATTTGTCATTTTAAGCCCCCAGCATGATATAGAGCAGTTATTGTTTTTGGTACAGTGAACGCTTTTAAAAGCTGATTCATGCGTGTTTAATGCATCGTTCTAGACTGTTTTTTAATGTCAATTAGATCGAATCTGAAAATGTAATAGCAATAGCTAACTACAGGAGAGGATTTATATATATCTTACGTCAACATGTTGACATTGTACACACACATGAGAGAGAGAAGAGAAGGAAGGTTAAAGGGAAGCGTGATTTGCAATTGCAATTACCTACTGGATTTTAGTAACAAATAAGAGTAAATGAAAGCTGCACCATCACAGAGAGGCTTCAGTAATTTAAGCACTCATGAAGACTGTCAAGAAGTGTGCCGTTTATCTTTTTTAACAGAAGTTGATCCTTGCTACTTTAAAGTGAAAGCCAAAATCAGTTCTGAACAGAAAAAATAGTGAAAGCAGAGGAGTAGATAAATTTTGAACATTGAAAAAGGATTGAAAGCTGGAGAAAATATCTGTAGATTTCATTTGTAGTCCATTTTAACTTAATATTCCTTGTATTCAGTATAGCACAGAGACAAGTTGCTACTTACAAAGGAGTTCATTTTATTATACCCTGACGAGATCTGCAACAAGACTCTACTACGCTGGATGAGGGAAGAAGGCCTTTATGAGATTAAGGGTCCCTTTTTAAGAAGTTCTTGCTCTTTTTCCTCTGTATTTAAGTCAGGGAGATGGCCTTTTGCTAGTGACAATCACTGCACTGCCTATAGTTGTTCAGGTAGGCAGAGCACAGGCTACTGCTCTCTTTACAGGCAGGAAGGTAGGCATAAACTTCTGATAGAAACTAACTTGTCAGAAACTCTCTCTACTAGCCATATTTTCAAAATTGTCTTAAGGTAAAGCCCCATATAGAGAAAGTTACAATTTTTAAGGGCAGAGAATTTCATTTGAATCAAATGTGGTTTTGATTTACTCATTCAAACTGCATGACATCCTTGGTCTTTGTAAATATTTTCCAGTATAGCTGAAATGAAATAAAAAAAAAAAAAAGTCACAGCAGTCTGAAAGTGAAGAATACATATAGGGATATCTAGAGAATTAAGAAACTTTAGAGTTTTTGCAGGTAGAAGGAAGAAAGCGTATTCTGCTAATTAGTAATACCTACTCGCACAGTAACTTAATGCTTAATTCTCCATTCTAGGTTATTCTCTTAAAATTTTAGGTGACAGAACAAGTCTCACAGGTATACTGTATCTAACATCACAAATTTACTGTTGAACCAGGTTCTGAACTCAGTGTCTCTCCTTAAAACCAAGTTAAGACTTTAGAATTTGATCTATGCTTTATCAAAAATGCCGTCTTTGGGGTGGTAATTATTACTGCCATCTTGCTAGGGGATGGATAAATCACTTTAAAATCACCAAAAATTTACAACTTTTTCTGGGAATTCTCATCATAGTTTATGATGACTATATTGCATCTGTCAGTTTTAAAATGTGCATATATTTTAGCGTTTCAACCAATCAATACTAAGCCTAGTAACACTGATTATTTTTTTTATTGATGATCTGATGACTAATCAGTTGACTTTGGATCCTCTGATAAAACATATTGTTGTGATTATCTCAGAGTTCAGAAGACTGTGAGAATCTCAAACAAATACAAATGTAATCAAATTTAAAGGTCATAAAAGCCTGATGATGTAAAAGTGGCTGAAACGTTTGTCTAGTGTGTAAAAATATTAGAGCATTCTGACTATGGAATATATTAAAATCAAACTGTAGATTGTGTTTTTCTCTAAGTAATTACATTTTGATTATCTTATCTCAGAAATGAAATATTGCAGCAGGGCAGAAAACTAAAATGTTTTCTGGGAAAAGCTAACTAATGGAAGCAACCTGTAAGGGAAAGTGATGAGCTCCCTGCCGTGGTTTAACACTCCCACATAAGGAGATGATACAAAAATCTAGAACTGTTGAAAAGATGTGAAAGCCGATATATAATCTAACTCTATGTAGTGGATGATGTTCAGCCTCCAAGTAGCCACCTGCAGACTGGATGCGTCCTGGAGACAGGKGTGTGGCTGCACAGAGGATGCTACTAAGAGGACTTCAGTTTGCCTTATCTGAGATGAAGTTCCATGATCAGTGGGGCAAGGATAAAAAAGAAGAAAAGAACATCTTTACAAAGCTTGTGAAAAGGGTTTTACAGGTAGAGGACTGAGAGGCCTGAGGAACAGAAGCCCAAAGGTAATGATAAACAGCAGAAATCTGCACAAAACCACAAAAAGTAGGAAAGAAAAATTCAATGAGAATAGGGTCATAAGAGGAACATGAAGGATGATAATAGATCAGTCTACTGAAAATCTAAGATATGTAAAAATATACTAACACAGAAAATACAGGAATAAAGAACAAGAGCTGGAAGTCTCACTACAAGATCAAAATATGATTTAATTGGTATAAGAGAGACATACCAGTTACCCCTCTTAATTCATATGACATAAATATTGCAATAAAAGGTTACAGTTTGTCCAAGGACAGACAGTGGAATAAGGGAAATGTTCTTTGTCTGGTACGTCACAAATGCTTCCTTTTGACTTCACACTTGGATCAGTAGAAGACAATAGACCCAATACAGATCAGGTGGATGAGACTTTTTGTGAGTATTTTTTATGAGTATGTGGCAGAATTACCCAGTGGCAATTGGGGATTTTGACTGTGGATAGAGTATTGCAGGGATATGATGTCCAGCAGTTTCTAAGAATGTGGTTGTGAGAAGATTTGGGTACAAAGCTTCAAGAAAGGATTTAGAGGGAGCCATTTTTCTGGACTGATTCCAGCCAACAGAAAGATATTCACTGATACTATGAAAGTTGAAGACAACTTGCATGAGAATGACAATGAATTGACAGAGTTCACAGCTTTTCAGAAGAGAGCCCAGGGAGCAGAATAGCAAAACAAAAATAAGCAGGCAAATTCAGCAAACACTCAGATTTGAGAAATAAGYTTAAGGGGAAAGGAGTTAAGCAGAACAGGTAGATCCTTTAACAAGCGATTTTAAAAGTAGAGGTTCAAGTTGTTCCATTCTTAAGGAAATATACAAAGAGACCAATATGGCTAAATCACAAGTAGAAAAACTAAGGAAAGGGAAAAGTAGATTGGATTACCATGAACAAAGTGTAGGAACAAAGCAAAAGGCCACAGAGATACCATACACAGAGCTACAGTTAGGAGGGACATCAAACCCTCTCTCTCTCTCAGAAAAAATGAGCTATTAAGTACATTTGTAATAAGATTAACAAGCAATAGCTGATATTAAAAAGGAGAGAAAACTACTAGTAGATGATTCTAGGAAGGCCAAAAAGTTTAATATTGTCACAAAAATGTTGACTGATATAATGCCAGGCTGATAAAGATGAGCAGAAATCAGCACAGATTTCTGAAGAAGGCACTGTATTTAATTTTATTCTTACAGAACAGCGGGCCCTATGGAGAGAGGGGAATGCTTTAGTAAAGTTCATGACATGATCTGATATGATGTTTTAAAAAAATGAGATTTTTTTCCTATAAAGCCATAATAAAGTTACACGAAATATACGAGCACATCTGGATATTTCTATTTGCCTTTGGTTGGAAGATGTAAAGTAAATACTTTGCAAATGTAATATTTAAAAAAAAAAAAATCTTCTTTCTGAATTCATAAGTGAGACTCAAACAAAACAATATAGCTAGATAAAATTAGTTTGTTTATCGTTTGCATAATTTTAGAGGTTATCCAGTTTATATTAAGGACATAGAAGAAATGTTCTTTTGCTTTATCACACATACATGGATGTGTGTGAATATGTAGCTGAAGTGGATTGCATTCCTCCAAAACACCCGAGACTGATCACTATTGGAAACCTCTATTCTGTTTAATCAAGCCGATCCCATCAATCAAGCTAGMCACATTCCGAATTGGATGTATTGGAATGAAATTTTCTAGTGTTTGTGTGTACTTGCTGAGTAGTACTGTATGGGACAGAGAAATCCCAAATACTGAGATCTTTTTCCTGTGGGAGAGTTGCAACATCACTTCTCTTGTCTGGTATCAGAGATACCTGCTACCATTTGGGACTTGTCTAAAAGAATATAGCTCCAAACTCAGGTGGCCTGTAATATGTTGCACAGGCAAACCACTCAATCTCCTTTTTTTGTGAATCAGATTCATATCCCATTCTCCAGAGGTGAGATGCAAGTAATTGAAATCAAGTTTTTTCAGACTTTAAGTCTGCATTGGACCATGTAATTGATTCGTTGTTGATGCAAAGTCTAGCCACGCCAAAATCTGACAAACTTCCCCCACTCCTTTTTTTCAGTCTACTCTCTAAAGTCATTGCTCTAATATCTTGATATCTTTGATGACATAAAGTACAAGGCAAAATAATAAGTTGAGTCAAAGTAGTGGTCACAGCAGAAAATTTCTTTCAACATCTAAAAGATAACTATGGTTGGGATGATTCATTGGAGGTACATTTTTCCTTTTTTTAATTTTCCCTTAACTTTAGGATCATAGTTTTTATGAAAAACAAGCAAGCAAACAAAAATCGAATGCCTTTTTTGGATACTCATTAGCAAACTGTATTCACTCTGCCACTACTCGCTCATTAAACTCATAGCAAACGTTAAAATGAATCACATTAAATGAAAACGTTAAAATTCACAGTGGCATGTGGAAGACAGACTGTTCTGTGTTGTGCTTATATCAGAAGGAATAACAGGAAAAAGTGGGGCAGAAAAATAAGACAAATGCCAAGAGAAGATATCTGACTTTCCTGTTCATCCTGTTCACTTGTTACAACTTATTTAATTTGGTATATACAAATGACATTTAAATTATATTACCTATAGCTTAAAGCAATAAGCATTTATTTTAATTTGTAAAAGGGTAAACCATATTTTGCTGTCTGCTTAGTTCTGTGTTATCTAATTTTTTGGCAAATACTGACTAAAGAAAGAATTCTGTCTACTTCCATTCTTCTTCAACATTCTTCTCTTCTGACAGGAACACAGATAAAAGAATATTAATCTTTTAATCTTTTCTTCAAAATGCAGCGCATGGTCAAAATCTACTCTAGGGCTCAGAGCATATAGTTCAGTTTTCTGGCTGTATCTGGAAAATGACCCATTAATTTGTTTGGCAATTTAGTTTCTACAAGATAGCTACAATTACACAAAGGAAGTCTCTTTTGCAACTGTCAGTATTCTGAATTTATATTTTACTCACATAATGGGCATATTTTACTTCTTTTTGGAATAAAAAGCAATAAAACAGTTAGGATCAAGGAGTCACTAATTCTGAAGCAAACTGCATTTTTCTTCCAGTGAAAGAGAGTAGAGCCAATGGTGCATTGCAGAGATTGTTGTAGGTTCTTAGTTTCTACTAAGACCATGAACAGCAGTTGGTGATCTCTGTGATTAGTGCTCTCTATTCAGAACAAGGATATGATGGTTGTCATAATATTTAAACTACATTTTTGTAATAGGAAAACTATTGAAAACTTCAGCATGATCCTAACACACCAGGAACCATAAAGTTGCAATACACTTGAACCATCCAGAAGGGAAATACAGTATAGAAAATAAGAGGGAAGCTTAAAAAATATTCTAAGACAGACAAGAGAAGAGCAGAAGCCTCATGTTCTAAGGCAATTTAATAAGTAGTATAATTCTGTGAAATGTTTGATTCAGGCACTTCAAATTTGAGTGCAAATGTTGCTATGAATTTTGTAAATGGTTAGAAGTAGACCTTTATCCAGCAGAAGTGGAGAACAATACCTGCAATACATGAAATTCCACCAGCCACTATACTGCCTGCATAACCTGGCTGTCTCCAATTATCATACTCCTCCCATTCTTAAACCAGCAATATTCCTACTGCTACAGAACTTTCCTTACCCTCGTGCACATAATGTTGAAATAGCAGTAAGAGAAAGGAGAGAGTTTTCTTTTTCACAAGGTCATCACTACTAGTTGGAAATAAATATTCAATCAATTTTTCTTCCTTGAAAATATTGGCATTATGCCTAAGATGCCTGATAGTTCTTTGATCAATAATTTTTTTTCCTAGTCATTGAAGAAATGGAAATCCAAACTCTTTTTCAGTCTTCTGTTTTTGGTAAAGTTGTGTAATTTTTATTACAACATCTCTTGAAAACTAGCCACCTGTCTTCCCTAAACCATAGGAAAACTTTTACCCTACTGGTCTTTAAACAAAACACAGATAGGTTATCCAACTACATTTAGGAGGAAAAGCAATGTTCAAAGTTTCCCACATTAAATAACTAGCAGTTTCCAACTATATCTGAGTGTGACGCTTGAAATAAATTCTGTAAAATTCTACACTCCAAGGGCTTTATTTTCTAGTATGTTTGTTTTCTGGATACAGTGAATTTTAGGTGTTGTGAGATCTGTTGGATGTGCAAAAATTTCACAGCTTAGAACAGCATCAAATCAGAGAACACTGCCTAAGGCAGAAACCATAAATTAAGGGGTCAAATAATACTGGCGGTGGCCTATGTGTCAGTCTCTAACAGGAGAAAGTAGTTCCTTATTTCATTTAAAATCACACTTAAAGCAGCTTGGAAAAGACTAAAAAGAGCAGGTTTGTATTTTTAAATGTTATTGGAGATAGATAGCCTATTATTAGAACATATGCTTACTATTAAAAAATTCCAAAACTGTAAAATATAATTAAACAAAAAAAAAAAAAAAAAAAAAAAAANCACAACAAAACCCTGCACCCTGCACTAGAGAATCTAGATATCCACGTATTTTACTAAGGGGTCAAAAATCCCCAATATTATAAACTCTAGAATACCACACATAGTGTGTTCAGTCTAGCATCCTTCTCATCAGCTCCTGTTTTCATAGCTTTCCCTTCTGCTGTTTTAGAGAACACCATGCGTGTAGTGTTTATAAACAACAACACTAATTACTAATTTGAAGTTAAAGAACAGACCTCCCCAGTATGTTTAATCTTTGGCCAAAGTCGGAACATCTCAAAAATGATCTTATAAACCCATGCCCTACCCTAGAGATTATGGAATATTATTCATCTGTGCAAACCTTTAACAAGGTTTCAGAGTCAGGAGACTATAGAGACTGAATCAAATTTCTGTGTACTCTCCCTGGGGTCAGTGACAAATCAACAGCTGCTTGTTTCCATCAATAATAGTCCGTCTGCTGCTGCTGCTAAAAAAGACAAGTTTGAATTCTTGTGATTCAGCTCAGGCGAGACAGTGGGGTGGGTGACCGGTTTTACAGATTTTAGACCAGGTGTGTTGTTGTCAACTAAGCAGAATGGATAGTGTCGATGCTTAATTACTGTGTACTTGCATAAGTCATGGACCACATAGTAAAAAGAGGAAGAAAGATTTACAAGGTAAGTCATTCTGTTTAAGATGATCTATATAATGTAGCAACATTGTCTTGAGATTAGAAAGTTTTTAAAATAGACTAGATTTGTGCTTCCTTATGAAAGCTGCCTTTTAGCTACTGCAGCATCTGATTTTTAAAAGATTTTCTGCAACGTGGTTATATTTCTAGAAGGTATTAAGTCACCAGTCCAGCTAAAGACTAATGCAGTAAAAATTTCCACTGGTGATGATAATGAGATTCATTGATATCTCCTGTTTCTTCTTTGGGGAGTGAAAGAGTGGGAGCTTTCAGAAACCCAGTTATAGTCTTCTGATTCTCAAGAGCCACCTCCAGTTTTAATAATTTATAACAATATAAAGAGTAGCCTGTCGGAGTCAAAGTGCTTTCCTTTCCATGCTTTTCCCCGTCCTTTGAACACCTGCCTGCTGGGAGCTGTCAGGAGGGGTGCTTGTTCCCTGAGAGTCTTCCGTAACARTGACCTTTCTGCATGGACACCCCAAAGTGAATGTAGTAACACTAAAATACTCCAACAAAGAAATAATATTACAGATAGCCTTCTACTGATATTTATTGTAACTCAAGTGGCTGGGACACATTAAAAAGACGATGCATAGCATGCGTTTCTTAAATATGCTATTTCATGTTACAAATGCCTCAGTGCAAATTTAAAAAAAAAAACAAGATTTTTTAAAAGGCCAGTCCAAAGCCTGTTGAACTGGATGGCTTCAAAGATTCAAAGTAAGAAATTCAATGAGCTTCAGATCAGGTTATGAATTTCACCCTGCTTTCCACTATCACCTAACATTTGATCTACCTGCCAGGTCTACCTGCCAGCCTTTTGTGATACCACTAGAGGTGTTTCTGATATCACTAGATCACTCTCAACGTCATTTAGAATCTAAGAACATTTATAGGTTTATAAAGAAAGACTTTTTTTTTTAGGTAATTAAGTATTTGAAAAAATTAGAAGGCAAGTGGACAGGTCATCTCAGCATCATACCGACTGGCTTGCTAAAAAATTTTCTAGGTCTGCCATAAATTATGTCTTTGATCATATTTACGTGGCTAAAAAACAATTACATAATTTTGTGGGTGAAAAAAACCTAATAGTGTAAATCTGAATAGTGAGTCCAAGACGTGAGCAGCCCTAAATACAGACCCTGCTAAGATATAACTCAGTTTAAACAGACTCACATCTCATAGAGGAAAAGGCAGTTTCTCTGGATCTAAATAATAAGGGCATTAGAAGTTCAAATGCATCTCTTAAATTAACAGCCAGTGTAGTTTCTGAATTGTCGTATCCGTGTGTTCACAATAGGATTTGCCCTGTAATACTCAGGAAACAACATTCATAAGCTTCCAAATGATCTCACAAATACATGATTTCACACAGGCTGTATTTTGGCAGCCTTGTCTCAAGGTTACAGAGGCACAGATAACAGAAGCAGCGCTCCCATCTGAAAGAAATGTTTTTATCTCACCATACAAAGCTGGAAGAACTCACTGTTACTTAGCTGCTATGTGAACACTTAAGAGCAATAAAAAAATCTGAAAAGCTGCATACATTTTGAATCTACATAACCTTATGTGGCTTGTACAGATGTGGTGTAATCTGCATTTCCAACTTGTTTCTTTCATTTTATTAATATCAACTTTCATCCAAGTTCTAGTGTCTGTATGAGTATCCTGCGCATATTACAGACAGCACATTCCCTTTTTCCTATCCCTTTGAGAAACCTCATGCCCCATATGATGGATAGGAAAGCAGTTTATTGCAGAATTAATAAACTGTGGTTATCTTAAAGTTTAACCTTCCACATCCTTTAAAACATAGCTGTATCTCAAAGGCATTTGAATACCCATCTTTTTCTTTTACATTCACAACAAAAGCTAAAAACAGCTAAGCAAACTCAGTAACAGACATCCTTCCACCTTTCCCTTGAAGAAACAGCCCCCTCGCAAATGGAAAGGCTGACTAGAGAGTGAGCTGGAACCTGCAAGTCAGGTATTTTCTCAGCCACGTGTACAGAGCCTGCAAGAGGCAGCCTAAAATTCAGTCCCTGACACTTAAAAGATTGGACCTGGGTTATATCTGATCATGGTCAGCAATGCGCTACTTGAGTCAGCTGTGTGCTCTTGCAGCGATGAAGGCTAACTACAGACCAGACTGCATTGTCAAGTTATTTGCAGTTGTTCAAGTGAAGTGACTATTTCCCTAATGTTGACACTTGTGAGACTTCATCTGGAGAAATGTGTCCAGTTTGGGGCCCCCAATACATGAAAGATGTTGACATGGTAGAGTGAGTCCAGAGGATGGCCACCAAGATGATAAAGGGGATGGAGCACACGAGGTGTATGGAAAGGCTGATAGCAGGAAAGGTGGAGCCAGGCTCATCTGAAAGGTGCAAAACAAAAGGACATGAGTTATAATGATGGATATTCCAGTTAGATATTGGGGAAAACATTTTTTTATCCTTTCAAAGTAAGGGTGGTCAAACACTGCACAGGTTGCCCAGGGAGGCTGGGGAATGATTCGTCTTTGGAGATATTCAAAACTTGGCTGCATATTACCCTCAGTAACCTGATCTAACTTCAAAGTAAGTTCTAACTTTAAAGGTGGCCCTGCTTTGAGCAGGGACTTGAACCAGATGGCCTCCATAGGTCCCTTCAAATCTAAGTTTTTCTATGATTCTGGTACAGAACTGCATGCTTCCCAGCTTTATAATCTTTCTCTACTAGCACCCTCAAATCTTTCTTCTCTGTAGATTTATGAAAGAATTCTTTGTTTCCTACCACAATAATTCAATGCAATCAAAAGTTTTACATCTTACCTCTCACAACAAGATCCCCAAATTACTTTCTTTACTACCTACTGATTTATTAAAATATAACCAAAACCGAAATTCTCAGTCACCTTCTCTTGTCAATGAAAATGTCTACAAGCTATATTCAAATTGTTTCCAGATAAGCTCTTTGATTCCAGTCAGCTATCCAGGCTGCCTTTTTGACCTAATTATATGCTCTAAAATCCAGAGTGCATCTTTTTCTAAAGCACACTTGATGTGATATGGATTTATTATCTGCTCCACATACAGAACAGAGGGAAATCAACGTGCACACAACATATTCGTCTTCTAATAGCTGATAATAATAAAAAAAAAATCAAAGTACTGGCTGTACATTCATATTTATGGTCCAAAATGTGGTCTGTGCAGTGTGGAAGAGTAATAGAAGGGGACTGAAAGTTGTTTGTGAATTTTTAAGGCAAATCATGTGCTAGTGTAAATTATTTAAACATTCTCAAAGTCAATAGGGCTATGAAAATTTACAGCAGCTACAAACCTGTCCCTTCCAAGTCTTAATTTTCAGCATTTTAGTTAGACTTTGAATCGAAACACTTTAATAATCTCCTTTGGAGCTCAGCCAAAGCTCACTGAGGTCAATGAAAATGTTCCCAGCAAAAGCAAGGGGCTTTTGATCAGAACTATTACATTTAAGTTCTTGCATTGTAGTTGTTATCTCAGTTCTGTCAAAATGACTATTTATCTGGGGAAAAAAAAATCAGGAGCTCTAGGATATGCAAAGAAATTATTTTAATAGATATCAATGAAAGAAACTAATTTTAAGAATTACTCAAATGCCTTTGCATCCTAAAGAATAAGAGAGATGTCATCAGTTAAGCTTTGATGCTTTCTGGAAATCGTTTTTATGGAAGATACCTCTTTTTCCTCTTTTGGTCACATTATGCCAATGGAGCTCTCTCTTTTTTTCTTACCCCCCCCCCCCCGCCCTCCACCTCCACTTTAAGGTTTACACACACACACACACACGCACACCCCCTTAAAGTCCAGTTTCTTCAATGAAGTTCTAATGGACGTATCTTTTGATGGCAGCGTTATCAGAAAAGTGACATATTGGTAGCTGAGAGGAAGTTCAAGTGTCTCACTGGAAACAGTGTCTCAGAGAGGGTGAAAATAAAGTTCTKTTAGAGAAGCCACCATGTTTTCGATATGGATAACGGAAGAAACACACCATTAAAAATCTGTACATCCCTTGTCCTGCTACAGCGAATAGACCTAAAAGTCTATCTCATTCCTTTCTTTTTTTTATCAGAGTCAAACTTGAACAGCTTCCCAGGTAGCTGTAAGGGAAGGAAGGATGGGACTGGAGAAAAGGGATTATTTCAGTTTTTTGGTTTTTTCGAGACCAATTACACTTTTGATCATAATATTTTAAAATGTTAAGTAATAAAACTGCGACATGAAATCTGGATATGATGCCACATAGAAGCTTCTCAAGCAAATTCTTATTTTTCACTATAACATAAACATTTGACACTAATTTCACATTAAATAGCTGAGTCATGAAAGAATTGGAATTCGTGCTCAATTGGTGCTCTGCTGATGTGTAGCTGTTAAGAGAATGACAGGCACATAAAACAGCATGAAGGGAAACCTGACATTCATTTTAAAAATATTTTTTCTACCTAGTTCTGTATCATTATTCATACTGTTAGCAAATTTTACATAAATGAAGGCATTTTTTTAAACTTCAAAAGACAGCTTTTGAATTCCCTTCTCTGTTAGAAGAAATCTCACATGGAAGCAGCAATTGTGTCCCCTACAATGGCTTTAGATATTGGAATGATTTCAAAGTTTTTCCTAAAAAAGACCTCTTTAAGCGTAATTAAAAAAGAACATTTGAAGATTTTTAATTTCAATAGGACTATTCTCAAGGACTAATGTCTGCAGCATTGGGGTGACAGTTTATTAGCCCCTTGTGTAGGACTGCGAAGGAAGTCTCTTTGCTGCTAGACTTCTTCCTGCTAGTAAAATTTCACTGCAGTAGATAACAGGTATCTTTTTTTTATTATTATTTTTGGCCATTTGTGTTGTCCATGTTTCTGTAGTAATGCATTACAGTCTTGATAATGATACAGTTCATAATGAACAGCTTACATAAGAGATATAATGCTCTTTTCRTATATGTTATTTGATTCCTTGCTCTAATATTGTTATTTATTTAAATTATCAAATTAATTAACAAAAGTATGAATTCAGGATGTCTGGGACAAAGAAGGAAGTAACAGCTTTTGCTTTTTTTGAAAATGTACTTCATTAAAACTTTTAAGGTAGCACACAGGTTCTTCAGGTATGATTTCAGCCAGATTTTATTCATAAGGAATCTTGTAGAGATAATTGATTCAGTCTGTTAGCATTCAGTACTGCCTGTGGAAGAAGAGGTTCAGTTTAACTGACTCAGTCTCTTTCCAAGGAGAGTTCAGATATCCTGAGTTTGTAAGGATTGAGTTATATTTTTAATGGTTTCCTTTTTCAGCAGATTAGGACAGATTAAGAGAGATCCCCTTTGAAGGGCTTTAAACTCAGTTTCCTCTGCTAGAAGGACAACGAAGATGGGAAGATGATGCTGAGTGACTGGTGTTACAATGGATAATATTTTAGGTTTAAAAGTGAACACGTAAGACAAAACCCTGTGTTTTCCAGTTGTGGCAAAGTCTGTCTGGTGCAGGAGCACAGCAACCAACAGAGTTACAGGTCTGATTTGTACACATTGATCCAGAGAAAGACTTGAATCTGCCTCTTGAAACTAATGCCAGCTGTCTGCAGCACCCCTGGGACAAATACGCCAGATGGAGGTTGCCAGAACAGTATAACCATGTCCCTTCCCTGCCAATATGTTCCTTTACACCAGTGGGACTTGGGGAAAGCACTTGAGCTAACTATGTCACAGGGGAACTCCTCAGCTGGGGCTTTCCTCTCCCTTTGTCCAGAAGATGTAATGGAAAAAAAAAAAGAAAAAAAAAAACAACAAAAAAAACCACTGACTATATCTCTGCATCTTCCTGAGCATATTTATCATCATCATCATCATAACTATGGTGCAATAGTATTGCAAATAGTATTGCAAAGCTGCAAATAAGTTTCTCCTTTGTTCTTATTCCGACAATATTTTCCTTAGCATTTTATCAGTTAATGTAGCTTTTCAGTATGTTTTCTCTGTATTGTTTGTTTTGCTAATGAATAAGATTCCAGTATGGTCTCAGTACAGGTCTGTGATTTGACTGCTGTTTAAATCTTTTATGTGTGATTTTTCTCAGGACTTAGTTTTCTGAACTCCAAAATGGTTGCACTTGAATTGCACTTGATTTCCAGTTCATCAGGCAGTGGATTGTGTAAATCCACTACTAAGTATGACCATTCCCTTCTCCTTTTCACTTGCATGTACCGCACTCATTCCCTTGTAAAGGTAGTGGAGCTCTAGTGCAGACTGAAGAGCTACGGACATCCAGGTCCCTTTATCCTTAACCAGTGATGGGTTAGGACTGTACTGGTGGTAATTTGGTCTGATTTAATATAGTCAGCTGTTAACAGAGCCAGACCTAAATCAGTGGTTAAA
Organism: Phoebastria nigripes; assembly: GCA_035582835.1. Classification (NCBI taxonomy): domain Eukaryota; kingdom Metazoa; phylum Chordata; class Aves; order Procellariiformes; family Diomedeidae; genus Phoebastria; species Phoebastria nigripes. Next base: position 113,809 of record JAYKAV010003295.1, read on the forward strand.
ACTGCTTCGTACAAGCTCTGTTCTACTGTGCCCTTCTGGGACCTTGGCTTTCCACATTTCTAGAAGAGTTTTTCTAAGTTTGCAGCTATTTAGAAAGCACAGATGTTCTTCTTGTCCCTGTCATGGGTGCATGGGAAGTGGTAATCTAACAGTGAGTTATTATGCTAAAAAATTCTGCTCTCTGCTTCTCAGATGCACATCACAAAAAGACTAATCTTGTATGGATATTCCTGTTTGTTATCAGAGGCAAAATTGGACTCTGATATTCAGGTATATAAAAGTGTTTTTTCTCTTCTTTTCTTTCCTGCATTATGTACAGTGAGAGAGAAGGATAGCTGCAATTCTTTACAGCTATCAGGAAGGACATGTTATGTTACTCTGATTGTAAGTCAATAATTTAAACTCAATAAATTTGCTTTTGAATAGGGAAGTTATCTGGCTTTCACGTTAACTGTACCATGGGTGAGGTGATGCTCTGTATTGTAATGCTTCCAAAGCGAGTTGCCATTTCCACATCCTTTAGGATATCTGTGGTCCACAGTCAATACTGTGTTGTTAAGTTTTCTTTTCYCACTTACTTTTTGATTATATGTCCTTACAACTACATATGCTCTGTGTTATCCATGGTTTTGCATTGTCTGGGGCCCTCCGTTATCCCAGAAGATCAGGAGCTGACTATAACAAGTCTGCGCATGCGTACTGAAAGCAGTAATAGGCTTCTAATAGGTATGTTCTTGCAGGAGGTTAGAACAGCAAACAGCAATAAATTTCCAGTGAGTCTGTCCAACATGCAAACTTTTGCCTAGTGAAACTGCCTTCACCCCGTGTTACTGTAAGGAGGGTTAGAAATCATGAAGAGCAGAGGCCTCTACGAGGAGAACACGTTCCCATTGCTCCGTTCATGATGAAAACAAAGCCAGGAACTACTGGCTTAGAGCAGTACATAGGCAAAGCTGCAAAGCTTCTTGGGGACCCGCAGTCGCCAGCTGACCTCCAAGTAGCAAGGAATGGCCATAGATGGCATATTTGTATACTTACCTGTTCCTATGCATTTTCACATTGGCATGAAAGACTCTGCTGAAGTTCTACAGTCTCAAAATAAGCCCAGCTGCCATTTCAAGGCAAGAAGCTGCATAACAAACTCACTCCCTGCTGCAGGCTCCTTTTAACTGATTAGTCATTACTGCAGCAGTATTCAGTTGCACAACTAGTGTGTCCCACCCTATCACAGTGAACTTTCCTTCCTTCTTGTACAGAAAAATAAGCAATCTCAATGTCAAACACTAAAGTATATTGTGGTGACTTCAGATTTTGCCCACTGTTGGGTTTTTTTTCCTCCCTGCCCTCCTCCTCCCTGAGTGGTAAGCTACTGGTGAACTATCATCTGGATTGTCTGGATCTCTGCAGGCTATTTCCTATTGCTTCACTTCTCATTTTGAAAAATATGCAAACTTCCATCTGTTTCTTGAATACAATCCTTCTGAGATCTATGTACGGATGAGCTTTTTGTGCTGAAGAGGCAGGTTTCTTAGGACTGTGTCATTTTATGTAAATGCCTTTTGACATTAGTTTTCTGCATCCACATACTCGTCCTACCTGCATATTGTGTTTTAGGTGCCACTCAAAGTAATCACTAAACTTCTATAGTGTTTGTAATGCAATTGGACAGCAATGTCAAGTACAAGAGAAAGCAGAGCTGATCAACAGTAAAATCTCAGGTTTCTGTTTTTAGTCAGGGTGTATGCGCTTGTGCTCTACAGCAGATGTTTCTGCCTTTGAGGCAATTTCAGCGCTGAGCTATTTTAAAGACAGATTATTCTACATGAACAAGTAAATTCATAATTAATTCCACTTTCAACTTTTCAAGACTATTTTTTTGCTACTGAGGGAAAACGTGTTACTGCCTAAAACGTAAGCTCTGAGAGTTTATGTAATTCTTCTTTCATCAGATGGTGTTTCAGTGGCAAAGGATAATGCGTTCTGACCAGAGGTGGCTTTGATTCATACCTAGCACTGAGAGGTAGGATGTGAGTCAGATAACTAAAGGTTGACATTATATAACTGAAGAGATGCATGTCAACCAGACCCCACTAGAGCACATTGCCTAAAAATTCTGTCTCTCTCTGAGACAGGTGATGTCGACAGCGCTTTTTTCTCCCCTGTCTGCCCATATAAACTGTGTTTATTAATTAAGCCTGGGACAAGACTCACTTAGTTTGGAGACCCTGACTATGCCAACTTTGCTGCAGTTTCAGGGTACCTTCTTTAGGGTAAGAAAGGCCACTCTGCTGAGCAGAAATAAGCAATGTTGGCAGCTCTCTGCATGCACTTGTACCTTTCCAGGAGGAATATTTTTATGGCTTCTTGTGATGTGGTAAATATGAGTTACTGTGGTGACTTGTGATAGCACTTCCCTCTTCTGGTCTTCTGGAATGAAGTTGGGGGAAACTGTGGAATTGCAAAAGGCTGTTATCGGTGGTTTAGCATGTGTCCTCACTGCAAAATGGGAGAGGTGCTTGTCCAAATGAAACTCTCTAGATTTTAGGCAGTCCTATTTGGTCATCCAGATAGCACAGGCTTAAACACCAGCAGATTTGGATGAAATGTTCTGGATAGACACAAATGGAAGGAAAAAGCCACACGTGAAAGTGTAGACTGAGCTGTCTTTTCAGCAAAAACTGCTCAGATGCATCAACCCCAGGTGAGCTGAGATGTCTCTATAGCTCTGTGTAGGGTTGTATCCCAGGGGTGGTACAGCTGCACCTGAGTGGCACAGGGAGATGTAGGGCCAGCTGCCCTCGGCATCCTGCTGTACCAACTCAACTACATCTCTGTTCCAGAGGTGTAGGTCTTTCTTAGTTCAGGTACCTGAGTGGAGCGGCACAACACTACACAAATATACCTTTGATGTAAGACACTCTGTTCACATCCTTACAACTCTCGCTGCTTTGACTTTGCTTTTTTCTTTACCTCTTCAATGGCTGAGGTTTTGTGTATGCTTTTTTTGTGTGGTTATTAAAGTGATGTGATTATGTTTGTTTTCCTTTCAAGGGTTGTTGGTGTCCAGATTATAGTATTTTGGAACAAGTATTATATTGTAAAAATTATCAGAAAATGTTTAATCTGAAGAATGTGATCTTGTGGATACAAACACGCCTCTGAATGGGGCAAAGTAAGTTTTGGGTCTTGGAATAGCTTCTTCTTTCACTACGTCAATGGAAGCTACTGGTGGTGTACAGTGTTAGCAATCAGCTCTTAGGGAAGAAAGGAAAAATCACTAAAGTTGACAGCAGGAGCAGTTGTTCTGCATGGCCCTATGGATTTAAATTTCTTTTTTCTTGCTCCAGTGTGTGTATTTACAGTGTGGATATTCTTAATAATTTCTGTTTTGGAGTTCAAATGCAGCTTCATACAATACAGCAACATTTTCTGATCATCTCTCTCTTGCTAAAGTATAAAAGCTTCTGTGGTTAATATCATATTTTATCTTTTCATAGTCTTTCAAAACTTCTATATTCTACAAAGAGCGGGGCAGGGGAGAATTTTTGGACTTTATAGTTCTAATCCTCTTTTATGTAGGTCACAGTTCTTTTTCAAAAAGATATATCATTATCTTCTATAAATACTAAGTCAACGTTGGTCCTAATAGTCAAATAAATATTATATCAACTAATTTAAGACCCAGTGTTGGAGTTCTGGTGCCACTGTTTCCCTCCTGAGTGCCATTCTTCTTGTAGAATAGAAATTAGCAAGTAAGGGGAAGATGGGGGATGATGGAATAAAGCATTAGGAGTGGTTTTGGAAAACAAAAACTGTGTGTCACTTGGCTAAAGCAGGAAGTGTCAATCAACCATATTTTATTAAATGTAAATGGAAGAGAACAAACTTGTAAATGCTGTGTTCACATAACCCCAAGTCAATGAATGACTCAGTATCAAAGACTTTGTTTTTCATTTCAGAAACTGGTGTCTCAGACACAGGCTAATTCCTGGAGGCAGCCATTCATCCAGATGGAACTTCTAGATCAAAATGAATGGTTTTTAGTCCTTAACAGGAAAGAAAGAAAGACAAAAACTGTGTGGAAATAGCAGATTCCTTCCCTTTCCCTCCCTGCATAAGAAAAAGCTTTTGCTTTGAATTGCTTTTATTAATTTTGTATTGAATTAAGTATACTGTCAAACTTCTTGTCCAGATTGCTCAAAACAGTATTTGGCCAAGTTGACAGCTATTACAAAAGCCTTTACTTGAGCCCAAATCATCTTTTCATTGCTGCTGAAGTGCCTCAGATAATATGAAACAAAATTGAATAGGTTGCATTTTATAACTATTAATGAGCCTTCTTTCTAGGTATATAAACTGTCAAAAATAGTAAAACATTATAAAAAATCTCTTAAGAAATTTAATATTTCTTAACATTGCCAGATCCCATCAGGTTTTGACAATCATTCATGTTATGTCAGTTTTAATGCTGTTGAACATGGTACAGGATTTCCCTTGGCTTTAACCTACTTTTACTATTTATGTGAAGTAACTTTTCTTTAATATAAATGAAAGCTACTTTTTCTTTACATACTTTGTAGCTTATTTTTCAGACACATGCTATATTGTAACATTGTTTCATTTTATTTCTTGACCTATTCAGTAATTACTTTTGAAGAATTTGAATAAATTTATATGTAGCTGAGTTGTATTTTAGATAAGTAGAACCTAAATTAGCTTGTGCAAAAGACAGACCAAGTCCCAATTCCAGAAAGTCCTTGAGAATGTCCTTAGTTTTCAGTCCTTAAGTCCTACTTGAGTCCTGTTCACTCCAGCTCGCTTCCCTGGTTTACACTAGATTTCAGCTCAAGTTTAGCAAAGCATATAAGCACGTGCTTAAGCTTTGCTGTTCAAAAATCATGATGTAAAAATAAGTTAAAACGAGCCAACAACATTTGCACTTGTTTTTACTTGCCTTCTCTTTTTATATATTCTGATAATATTTTCAAATTTTAGCACAGCTATTGAGGCCAGCAATATGCTTAACGATTATAACTCAACAATTAAGTAAAAATAACTCCTGGAAGCTCGTTCTTTAAGAAAAGAACATCAGGAGACTCACAAAAAGTTATGGGTGCTCTCAACATTGAGTTCTCTCGAACAGACTACTTAATGCTGAATTATGGATTGCATCTAATAGCAAAATGAGTAAGCAAATGTTTTTACAGACTACTTCTGCCAGGCTAGCTTTTTCCCCAGGCTTCTCTTAGGCTGAATATGAATCAGCTCTGGTCCAGAAACTACATAACTATGTCTGTGTGTTGCTAATTTGCTCTGCTATGTCTCACTTACTGTCTTCCTGGTTTGGGAGGCTGGTGGGTCAGCCCCCTCTCTAAAATGCCGTAACTGAAGGCTTTTTTGTTTTGCATACTTAATCTGAAACTTTTTGTATTTCACATTTCTTTCTTATTATTTTAAAGATGTTCTGTTTCTCATTAAAATCTGTACCCTATGCTGCAGGTGGTATTTTTGCAGCAGTGACTGCTTTGAATTGGCTTCATTTTCATTAGACAATGGGTAACAAATCAATATGCTGAGGAGTCTTACTAACAGTTAATGTTTTATAAATACATGGCCATTATGTATTGCAGTATGCTACTTTAAAAATAGCTCCTTTCATATCATTCTTATGGTACAAAAGGGAGAATAAAAGGTAATTATGTGACGCTTCACAAATCTGTACTTAAAGTGATTAAAAATTGGGATGATGTTTTCCACTGTGAATCTTCTTAGTAAGGACAATCGATAATGAAAATACAGAAAGAAATGGAATTAAGTATTCCACTTTCTTTTGCATATCCTGTTTTTTCAATTGTCTAAATAATAGCTTAGTTTTTCAATAACATTTTTTGTATTTATTTCTCTTTCGTGTTGCCGTTAATTACTTTTATAGTGATCAAAGAAGCCTAGGAATCTTGATTTACAAGTGCTAAACTAGAGAGTTTACTTCTCACAGTTCCGATTCTTCTGTGATTATGGTCTATTAATGTTACCAAAGACTTAAAAGTGCTTGTGAGGCTGAGGCTTACTTTCAAACAGAACAGAAGCTGTGGGAAATACTGGAAAGACTGAGCATGAACAATTAAGTTATTCTGCCAGCATAGGCTATAATCCTATTGCTACTGTGTATTGGTTACAGTCTTCAGGACTGTGCACATAAGCTAAGTATTTAAAAGTAAGATGTTAGAAAAGGGCTTCTGCCAGCTACCTCCATCTCAGCACTGCCTGACGGTGGGATTTTTTCGATCTAACTCCAACTGTCAGAAAATTAGGTGTCTAAAAAATATCAGTCACCTATTGTGGCACAAAGGAGACAGATTCACACGCATAGAGATTTATCAGCGGGGTCCCTAGCTGGTGGCATACATTGACGGTCAAAGTAGCTTTTGGGGAAAGATAAAAACAGAAGAGGAGAGAGAGAAAAGGGAAAGTGAAAACTATCCCTGGTGGCCATCAGGGGAGAGAAGTGTCAAGGTCCTCAGCTGAGCACCCCCAGGCCCCGCTCCCGTCAGCAGCAGGTGGTTTACCAACACACACACACAAACTTCTGCAGTAACTATATGGAGGTCTTCAAGATCTGCTCAAACTGTCAGTTGTTTATGGGCATGATGCTGTTAGTGCTGATGGAAGCACACTTTGGGGGCAGGTACTGCAACTGGTTAAGCTGTGTGCATGCATTTTATTTGATCCACTGAGTAACCAATGTGTAGGGAAAGGATGGAAGAAGAGTGACTCTCACACTGGTGGCAGTCGTTTCCCATAACAACGTGCCATAACAACAGCTTTGAGGCTTGCAGATGCAAGGATGTGAGAACAATGGGAAAATACTGCCATAAGGCTTTGGGAAAACACTGCCATGGTAACTTCGATGAGAGATTTGAGCTGTGAGTGAAAGGCAGGCTTCAGAGTTGCAAGGAGAAGGCCCTTGGTGATAGAAAACACAAAGACACTGTGCAACACTACCTTGGGAAGGGATGAACCACCCCAGGGAGATGCCTGTCTCCATTGGCTGCAGAGGGATTCCCATTGAAGTTTGTTGCTTAGCTTTTAGTTAATGCGAGTTGAATCTTACTCCATATACATACATCTGACAGCATCATACTTTTAATGTGAATTTATATATCTGCCTTCAGGAATCCTCACAGGCCATGCTCCTGGTAATACTATATTTTTCTTGGTATACTTATAGCTATCTTTAGCTTAGCAGCTTTTAGTAGAATACTTTTATTTATATCAAAATGACATATTGTGTAAGGCATTGACACTCTTCTAAAATGATCTGAGAAAATGGCCTTGTCCACAGCCAGCAGTTGCAGCACTCCAACTGTGCCAAGAAGCTGAAAAAGGCCAGTATGCAATAACTGAAAATTATGTCTAAATATTTCAGCAGCTCATGTTGTTATGTCATCAGTTATATCTTGCTTATCCAGGCTTATTCCCATAGGGTTTAATGAACTGCTTTCAGTCTCATTAGCAGCTGGAGAGGTAAAACAATTTCAGTAGAAGGAATCCCTTCCATCACAGAAATAGTTACACAAGCACAATACGTCATGTAGAGCAGTGCTAAGAAACCATTGTAGGATGATTTACTGACTACAGCACTGGGTTTTTTATTCTCTTCCCTGCCTTCTACCACCTGCTGTATCCAGTTTTTAAGTTGGATTCTTCCTTTGACAGAGCATCACTCATGCAGATCACTGTCCTGTTAAGGTTATTCTGATATATTCCCTTTGTGTGACTCGCTCTCTGAAGATCAGGCCCTTCACCCAAGTCTACAAGGTTGAAGAACTGCCTGCTGTTCTAGCTATGATCTCTAGTTCAGGAGTGAAAGGACTAGCAGGAATAAAACTAGTCCCCAGGCTATTTAACATACAGTACCTCGAGTATAGTGAACTGGCTTATCTGATCCCAGCTCTTGTACTGCTCATCTCTGCTTCATTGAAGTGGTTAGTCTCATCTTTTGGTGGGTGCTACATTAATCTGTAGTTCATACCACCCCATCGCAAACCTACAAACACATGGATGCCAACACGCAGTTGCATCCAGGAATAAAGCTTTGACGGTCAGATTGACATAATCAGTAATGCACATATCAATAATTTTTATGTGATTCAGTGGCAGCTTCTGTTCCCAAGGAGTATATATATTCACTATTTCTATCAACAGTAAGACAGTGAGCTTGGCTGGTTTGTCTGAAATGTGTAGATAGTATCTTCAGTAGTCATGTAGTAGCACTTTTGAAAACATTTTTGTCAAATAGGTATCAGTTTTGCAGGTATAAGCATTTAACAGAATAATGTTTTTTGACAGCTTAACTAAGTTTGAAAGCATCAAGCATTGGCACTTAGATAATGACACTGGCAGGAATGTTTTTACTGCATTAGATGCCAATTAAATTACTGATTTCATAATTATAAATCAGCATGTTACAGCGGATAATTAATGTTGTCACACTCAAGCTGAAATACTTTATATAAGCATAAGCCTTTCCTCTGTTGATTTGCTAATTCAGGAACCAGAAAACAGTGCATATCATCTTTTAATATTTGAATACATATCTTTTAGGATTCCTGCTCCTGCCTGCAGCCATAGCAGTGCGCTGTGCTATATAATGGCTCAATTTAATTAGCATGGACAGTGTTCAGAAGGGATGTAATGATCTCCAGGGAGAGAACTGTTCAGATAAGATTAAGACTAGATTTGGGGGCAAAAAAACCCAAAACACGTAAAAGTAATTGCCAGATTTATTATTTTACCAATAAGAAAACCTGTTAGAAGGAAAGTTGGTTGGCAACTCACAGTAGCGAGGACTTGGTGCAGAAAGTTTTGTTTGTTAATGTGGAGTTGCTCAAAATTATAAAAGAGATGGTGGAGAGGTAGTCCTAGCGTAAGGTCTTCAGTCATATAATAACAAAGCATAATGCCCCCAATCTTCTCGGCTAATTGAACGTAGTTGTGGTCAGGTTGATTGAGTTTCCATTGATAAGTCAAACTAATAAATGTATAGAGAACCTAACCATAGAACACAGGGCAAACTATAGTTTAAAACACTGTTGTCCATCTTTGAGCAGAAAATAGGGTCTGATTTTTTTTTTTTTTTTCCTCAGAAATAAAAAAGCTAATGATAGTTGACCATGTACCAGCATAATAATTCTACTTGTAACCACAGATGTGTTCTATTGATTTGGGCTAGGAAGTGGGAGGACAAATCTCAAGGCCATTCCCATCTTCAGAGAGTTTAAAAWCACAGCTCCCCCTACCAGGAGAACACCATCAGACTAATGGACTTTCTCTGCAAAAGCATCTTCCAGCTCTCTCTTGTAATTGGGCCACACTGAAACCAGGAATGCAAAAGTGGTGGGGCTAGAAGAAGAACAAGTACAAAGAACAAGTACAAAAGACCCATTTCTGGTTTAAAATTGAAGACAGTCTTGCTATTAGCCAGATACAGGGTTCCAGCCTCTGCTCTCAGAACTCTTTATGCCTCTGTTATTCAATATTGTTGTATTAAAAATATACCACAGTTGCTCTCAGCACGGTCATAAAAAAGAATGAACCTTACACGGGCCTATCCAAAGTTGCACCTTCTGGTTTGTAAGGGGATCAGGCATGCGTGGGAGCAAAATATAATTAGAAGTTGCTTTAGGTCACCTTTTGTCTTCACCATCTATAGCTTCTAATGCAGCCACCCTGCAGCATGCCAATCAACGTTGCTTTACTTTTCCAGCTCTTTCATTTCTTTAGTTTTCTTTCTTTACCAAATCACAAAATTCTGGTCATAAAGTAGAACCACTTTCCTGCCTGCTCAATAGGATCTGGAACCCTCCAAACGTTAAGTTTAAAACTGTGGAACCAAGAGACTGCCCAGCATACACGGCAGTGGAGAGTGGTATCTGCTGACCCGATCATTCATATTTACACTAAAGAAAATCAAAGTAAATACTTTACGATGTTATAGATCTAAAAAGACGTGATTTTATCAGTTTATGGCTTTATGATAAAAGTATGAATTTAAAGAGGTAAAAAGTGAAAATAAAACTAGTCTATTTTAATGTAATTTTTCAGTACTAAAATAGGGAAAATGTTATATTCTTGCAAAATGCCTGTATTTTCTTTATCAAATATAGTGGAAAGGTAATTTTGATGCTTTTATGAGTAAACAGGAATGATACAATGACTGATTATTCTCAGTTTTCTACATACATGTACATTCTCTCTTTTTGACATTAATACACCTTTGAAACATTTAATTGAAAGAATTACTCCTGGGGTTTTTTTATGCCATTAGTAATTTCGTAGTTCACAATTTTTAAAATTAAAAACTAAGCCTATTTTTGATTATTGAGACAAAAGCAACACTGTCTTTATAAATATGTATATACACCCGAAGTTAATCAGTTCACTGTTCTGGAATTAGCTGACTTGTTTGCCTTGGTGTGTCGCCAATTAGCAGGAACCCAGGGATACTGTCAGCTGACAGCTGGAAAGAGATCCCAAGCTCTGCAGCATACGGTTTGCTATGTTGTACAAAACGCTGAGCTGATGGTATTAATGCTTTAGTATTACTTATTAGAATTTTCATCAGCAATCTGCCTGCTACTTTTTCATGAGCAAAATATACTGCTAGAACCCTGCAAAAGAGCTGTTTTCCTCAAAATCATACTTATTTTAGTGTTTGAAAAAGCAGCTTTTCCTTTGGTATTCCTAAAAGGGGTTGGTGAGGAAAAAAAAACAGAAGAAAAATTACAACAGATAATCAGAATGAGGGCGGAGGTGAGGAGAAGGAAGGCATTTTACTGTTCAGGAAGCTGCATAATTCAGAATGATTTCTGAATAGAACACCTTTAGAAGATTATTAAAGGGGTTGTTCATGGGAATCTAGTTTTAAAAGAAAAATACATACTTTAAGAATTAAACATTTATTATTATTGATGGGGTTGTACTTTTGAGGTACAAAAGTGGATTCAAATATTTTTTTCAATAAACTGTTGTGAATGGTTGACTTTTTTCTAGCATAGAATATATACGCACAAATACAGTTTAGTGACATAACAGGTACAATATAAAAACACAGTTTGCTTCTTTTAAGATTTAGAATAAATCGTAGTTGTTTTCCTAGTCTATTTATGCTTGAAAGGCTGGATAAATAAAACCAAATCTCCTAATAGAATCAGAAAGTTAAGCCCCACAAGAGTAGCAACACTGAAGGTACGTTATTTATTTTCCATCCTTAACTTTATTCTTCTCTAGAGAAGAATATATTCTAGAGAATATATCCTCTATATATCCTTATATGTATTTATATAGAGAGAATGCAATTCTCCATACATTTTGTATATGATCCGTAAGAGCAACTCTGGTGTTGCACACTCCTGAAGTCCCTGCCACGACTGGGAAGGAGCAGCCAGACAGAACCTACGGCACGGGATGTGGCTGGAGTCATAAATATACGAGGTCTGTGAGAATTACACATAAACAGTTCAAGATTAGTATTGATCTATTTTTGCATTATTTACAGTTGGCCTTGAGTCCATGTGCACAGTTTTAATGGAGCTTAGCTGCATTAGGATTCAAGCTAAATATCACATTAAAAGCCCCCCCAGGGAGAAAAGCTTTCTGAGTACAGTAATAATGGAAAACACATATCTATGGAGTGCTAAAGATGACTGTATAACCTCCTGTGTTGGCTGCTACATAGATTAACACATGAATGTGCAAAGTCATACATATTTGTTGATAAGGTAGAAGTAATATGTGTAGTTAATGGACTACAATTAAAATTACCACATTCCTTCCTTTGTCTGGAGAAGTTTCATCACTGAATTAAAATATTAGGAGAATAATAATAGAAGTGAAGAAAACATTTTTTTCCAGCAAAATTTGAAAACAAAAGTGGGATGGGAGTGAATGACCTTGCATGTTTCACAAGCTTAAATAGGCTCCTGCTGGCAGCGTGCTGTTGAAGGGCAGAAAACAATCCCGCTGTTATCATCAGGGACTGCAATCACTGTCACAGAGTTTGTGCTGTCTGCGGGAGCAGCAGCAGAGAAGAATGCAGATTTGAAATCAGTGTTATCTCTCAAGAGATTTCTCTGTGAGTTGGAGTATTTTGAAACGTACACATCCCTCATTTGAGTTTTGGCAGTTTGAGCAGATCCACAAGCAGAACTGCTGCATCAGCACTTTCACTGAAAAAGCTACACAAAGACAGGTACATAGCTTTAGGGAAGATGTATCTGTCCTGTGCAAGGAGGAAACGACCAGATGCATGGGTGCAGCCAGTGCTCTGCAGAGAAAGTAGGGTTGTGTGTGTAGCAGCAGTTTAAGGTGGCAACATTGGTGTCAGCCAATCTTCCTGATGGGGCAACTGGAGTTGTGGTGCTGGCACCTCACTGTATCACTTTTTTCCAGGCATGCTTTGCTTTTCTGTATGCAAGCTGCAAGGATAGCAGTCAGCAGAACAGCCTGACTCTTTACCATACGATTTTCTCCCTTACCCAGGATAATTTTCTTTCTCAAGTTATGTTGGCTTTAGGGGACGATAACTGTTGCAGTAAAACTAAGAGCAGTTCCAGCTTTCTGGGGGATCTAATACCCTGAGTTACAGACACAAGAAAAAGGCAAGTTCATTACTGGATAAGAAAACAGGACTTGCTAGCATGGGATTCATTAATATTTTTTAATAATGGATTGTTACTGAACAAATATTTGTAATACAAAACAGTGAAATTGTTAGCTCCACATTTAGAGCACCATAACTGAAAAGCAAGTAGAAGACAGTAAACTGAACAGATCTGTCATTTTAATCAGTAACATGATGTGATTGTATATAGTGCTCATATAATGGCCTCCCTTACTTAAAGCCCTGTCTTTCTAGCCCTATTTGTTTGCCCTACCTTTCCAAATCCTTGTTGCCTGGGACCATGCTCCCTCCAGATCATAGACCTTGATGTATTTATACTTCCTGAAGATTAGGTAGTGAGGAGAAAGTCGACTGTTTCAGGATTTTTTTTTCATTTTCATTTTTAACACAGAGTTGATGATTATGAGTGAATGTGGAGTTTAGGTATGTTTGAGACTGAAAGCTATATTTAACATTTGGGCATACTTTGGAAAAAGATTCAGATCATGTTTCAAACAACTAAATTTAGGCTTTCTCATGTAGGTGTCCAGATGAACTAGATGTCTAAGCTCTTATTATTGTCTGTAGGTCATTAGTCAAAGGCTTAATACAGTCATCCTAGAGAGCTACCAGTAGGTGTTTACAGCAGTCAAAAGCATCAGCACTGGTGTAAAAATATCTCCTCCCTGGCTGCTTGGCCTCTTCTAATGTTGCTTAGTAAAGATTTCCTGCAAGACCTCACCTGGTACCAAAGCCCAGAGGGACTAGCCCTTGTTTTTTAGGGTTACAGTTTTTTTTTTTTTTCCAGAGCCAATAGAAATGACTAATAAAACTCAGCCTTCTTAAACAGAACGTATTAGGTGTCAATTTGTAAGAAGAGCTATACTGTTGAGATAAGCTGCTGCAGGCACAAAAAAATCCATTAAACGTAAGGTGTCAAGAAAAATAACAGTTTGTTCTAAATAAGCTTGTCTAGTACAAAAATGCATTTTTGTCCATATTAAAAATTAACTAACTGCTCATAAGGTTTAATCACATTTTGTGAGGTTTGAGTGTTCTGTGGTCTGCAAATCTTCAGCACTTAGCCTTCAAAGAAGTTGGATGTCATGTCACCCCGTATTTGGATAGCAAGAGCACAGGGACAAAAGTTTGCCTGGTGCCTACATGCCTGGAAGGAGGTAGAGGAAGGAAAGGAGAGATGTGATAGGAAAGATGATTGAAAGATTTCCTAATACTTTTAGGTAAGAGTCTCCTCTTCTGTTTGGCTTAATTCTGATCCCAGATGCCTCAGACCATGCTGAAAGACAGTGAAGGAGAAAAAAGCTACAGAGCTTGTATATGACGGTGATATCCTTGAATTGAGACAATGCATTCACTTTCAGCAATTTGGAAGACCTGAGGCAGAACAGCACATTTGTGCCTAAACGAATAGGTTCTGCTGAGAAAACCTGAAAGCATGGCCATGGCTATACCKCTCCTTGACCCAGCTCAAATGCTTCTATATCATGTTGTCCAACACATAAAACTCCAAAATTGTCTTTAGGCAGGAAGTGGAGCAAGGGAGATGTGTATCTGTACCCTCTGCTTAGACAAGCCCTTTAACTTTATGCAGGTTTTCCTTCCTGGGAGCCACATCAGCATTTTACTGGTTACTCCATCCTGGAGAGATATGGCGACAGAATCAGCTAAAAGTCCTTAGAAAGTCAGAGAAAGATCATGAGGGACTAATACTGGTCCCACCATCATCAACACGGCATTTGTAAGTCAGAAGAGTTGAGACTGCTTTCTGTGGACCAGACTGTTCTATAAGGCAGTAAGGTCTGTCAGATTGCAAGGAGTGGCCCTCACATACCTCCCAGGGCACATGCTCACCATCAGCATTCATTTCTGTATTCCCCGAGTGTGATGTGGAACCTCAGCTGAGGTTCAGCCTTCCCTCATCAAGCTGGGGAGCCACATTGCCAAGAAATCACAAGGGTCTAACTGGACATGGTGGGAAAATATAAGCGTTTACCAGATATAGGAAACTAGTTCTTCTTTAGATAGGAGGATGAAAAAAAATACTCATATCAACTGATGCAACAGAGAGTTAATTTCGGTTCAGAATTATGTTAGAGTTAACTATGGTTTGTGGCAGAAATGATTGTAAAATTAATTTTAACACCCCAGCCTATGCAGATATCATTTTCTGATTTGTTTTTCTGACCTCGATGCATTTTTCCAGCCTCTTTTTTGTTTGATCACACCTTGTCAACTTCATTTCCCCTTCTTCCTCAGTGCTCACTCCCTTGTACGTTTATTGTAGTTTATCACTTATATGACTGAGCTTTGCGCACGTGTCTGTGCCCAGTGCCGGAGCTTCTCGGTATGGATGTTGACCAAAGACTGTATTCACATAGTTAATACTTTGACTCTAAACATTTTATTCACCAGTGGGCAGTGCTGAAGATCTAGTCTTTCTTCTTCTGTGTTTAATCTTTGGTGCTTTGTGTAAGAATGTTGTTACACATATTCTGAAAATGGATATAACTGACTTCAGTGTTATTGGGAGAACTCACAGTTACTAGTCAACAGTTAAAGAGCAATTTTTGTACTGATACTAATTTACAAATAAGCACATGTACAGAAACAGTATAAATTCTTACGAGTGATATTTTTCTCTAGGAAAAGGTCAGAGGTGCAAAACACCCAAAAAGTGTACTTCCAGCGTTTCACAGCTGCCTTTTCATACTGTATTTATTGTTTTGTAAATATGCAATAACACTTGCCAAGTATTGCATAAGAAAGCATGAGGGACCTTAAAGATGTGTCATTCTCATCAAAATCATCTTTCACTGAGATGAGATAGTTTTTTAAATTAGTCTTTAGTGCTCTAAGCTTAAAGCTTGGCGAAGAAGTTCAGTTCAGGGAGGTGCCCTGTTTAGAAAATGGACTCCCTTCTTTTAGGTGATTAACTGTCATCACAGATTTTGTGGTTTTACACTTCTGACATTCCAAGCTCCATGGAAATTCTTTGAAGAATTCATCTTAATATGTTTTCAGATTGCATTGGAAACCTATTATGTTAMCTTCTGTCTTTAAAAGCCATCAGGTTATGGATTCCTTTCTATGAATTTTTGATAAGGAGGTCCAGAACAAGGGAAAGAAGAAGCCGCTGTCTGCCAACTAATCTCATGAAGACTGCATTCACTGTTTAAATGCTTGCTTTGTAGAGCTAAACCAGATCATGCAAAAACTCCCAGCAGATCCATGAATAAGAAATACATTTTGGCTTATATATTATTTACTGCTGTAAAGCTTCTGCACTTTTTATGAGAAAATAGATCCTGGTTTATTAAAAGAAGAAAAATTCAATAATGGAAAATTTTTCATTACTTAGTTTCATCATTCAGTTCTGTCCCGTATGCAAGTGTCATATTAGACAAGCCAAACTTGCCAATCTGCATGTTTCTAGTAGCCGGTCTTGGAACTGAGGTTTCCCTTGGGACAATGGGGAAATCCTTGGGGCCCTGCATGCACTTATAGATGCACCTGCTGGATCAGTCAGGCTCCCCTGGTCCATGGACTGTATGTGCGTGCTGCCATGCAGCTCTGTTTCATACCACCCAGCCTCTTTGGAGCCTCATCTCCTTTTTGAAAATATGAATATGTATAAAACCGTTTCCTGTTTGTCGCAGCTTGAGTGGTGGACAAAGCAGAAAATTGCATATGGGTACACAGCACAGAATTTATCTGATTTATCTGTACAAGTAGCATTTCACTTCACCATGGTAAGCTTGACATGCTGTATTTCTGGAGCCTACCTATTCCACACAAAAGTGTCAGTTTTCTTCCTGATGAGAAAAGCTGAAATAACTAGAATACTGTTTCCTTAGTATTTGTCCACCTGCTGAAGATATGAAAGCATGTTCAGAGAATATAACAAAAAGGTAGATAAAATGCGAGTGATATTATGGAACTATCACCAAAAAAAGGTAAAAACAATTCAGTGAATGCTAATCTTTAAATCCAGTCAATCCAGCAACAGTATTGAAAGAAACGTTGGGTTTTTTCCAGTCTTAATATTTTCTCAAAGATTCATAGCAACCTTAAAGGAAAAGAGAACAATTATCGTTCTTTTAAGGGCACGTACAATAGGACACTGAAACGTAAAACTGAGGTTTTTTGTTGTGTAATATTATTCTGATAGGGGAAAAAACAGTTAAAAGAAGTAAAATAGTTTGGGTTTGTTGGTTTTTTTTTAAATCTATGATTCACTACAGAACGTCTCACAAAGTCTTGTATTACTTGTTACAGGCGCTTTTTTATGATGATTCATAGCTTTGACAATTCAGCCTATTGATATCAAAACCACTTTGTGCAAATGCTCTCTGCTCCTTTGTTCCACTGACAATATGCAAAACCTTTCTTATACCACTCGGGATGTTCGACTCTTTGAACTTTGAAATTTCTAGCTTCAATCATCTGTTTAATCGATACATTTTATAAAACAACAATGCTTTAGGATTGTTTTCTCCTGTTCCAGGCACTACTGGCATAAGGAATGACAGTGTTTTTGTGGGTTTAAGTTTAAAACAGTGTTTTTACTAGCTGTTGCAGAAAACTACAATTACATTTCTTTTGTGTTTACATTCTGGATATGTTACAAAATGACTATAATTATGTAGAAAAGGAAGTGATGATTATATGGTTGGCTTTTTACATTTCAAAACTATAAAAAAATATTATAATAACATTACATGTCTGAGTTATTCTCATAGAAAAGTGAAGGGTATGAGTTTCCTTCTGGCCTTAAATCAGGTTGGTTGTGTTTCAGGTCAACCTCTGTAGGTTGTAACTACTGCAGTAAGCCCTGCAGAGTCTACATGATGAGCACAGTGGATGATTTAGACACCTAATAGGAATGAAAGAAAAATAGCTTTGGAATATGTCATCCTTGTATAAAAGGTATTAAATTAACAAACAACTAGAACCTTTGAAACACTGAAATGTGGCTGAATTTGTTTATCTGGCCTGGCAGCCAACACCTCATTCAAATCTCACACCCTGCTATATTTTGATCACTGACAAATTCAAACAAGAATCTTCTTTGTATTATTGATCAAGAAAGAAAAGCATGTGAGCAAATTGGGTATGTACATATTTTTTACTGTTGCCTGGACAGGCAAGTTAGTTTTTCTTGCATAAATTACTTTCATAGGTTGCTTTCTTGGATAATAAAAGTTTTGCACCTGTGACATTGGTGAAAGAATTTTTTAAATGAAAAATATTCTTTGACCTGACCAAGCTGGGTTCCAGTTCTATCAAGGTGCAAGAGAATGGCCAAGAAGAGGAACGTAGTGAAATGCTTTCTTTAAATAGAGCCACAGCTGTGACTCCCAGCTGTGGTAGATTCCCAGCTTCTAAACAAAACAAAGTGAATACTTCTGACAAGCGGCAGGCAAGTACACTGGGTGCCCGGGGCTTTGCTCTCTTCAGTGGGGAGAATAGGTGTCCTACTTAAAATTGCCGCAACCTAAGGAGCCTCACTGTCTGTAACTTTTGAGTCCTAGACAGGGGCATAATGTCAAATAAGTCATCCAACAAGTGCTTTGTTTGGGAAATGGAAGCCAAAAGGAAATTTCAGAAATTTGTATCTTTAAAAGGATTTTTTTTAATGGAACTCTTGTTTGAAACCTTTTTTTCTTCTCTCTTATCAGCTTAGTTTTCCCTGTATGTGCAGAGTTTAAAATTTAACTGGGGAAAAAATACAGAAAAGCTTCTTTCCTAATGTCAAGATAATCTTTTAAACATAAAACCCAGAGGATAATGATATGAATGCTACCTCAAAAACTGGGTCACTCATCACTCTTCTTAAGAAAATTTCTTTTCCATTCTTATAGTATATCAGAAAAAAACATAGTGCTTTGGTGGGAGTAAAAAATCACTGCCAAAACAGCAGGATAGATTACAAATTATTTTTATTATTCCAATCCACCTTGCTTCTCTGAAGTTTTCTTCTGGAAAACTTTTTTGTGGAATGAGCCAAGTTAACTCTTTTCTACTATTCTTTCTTCCTAAATGCCAATGAYGGGAGCAAATAACTTTATTTGTACTTGGAGTCATAAAACTATATCTAGCTTTTTTCCCAGTTACTGCTCTGGGTTTTCTAGACAACTGAAAATTTTCTAGAACACCTTCTGTGTTGTTCTTTCTTCATCTCTATGACAGTGATTATCTCAATCTGTAGTAAGGAGAGGCACAGTGGTGAATTTCTTATGCCCTCCTTGCACTTACGAGCTGTTTGGTTCAAGGTGTAGATGTTGAGTGTACTTACATGCTAATTCAGCACTTCTGCTCCCCTGGAGAAAAGCTAAATAAAGTTTGAAAGTGGGGGGAAAAAAGCATTTCTTTGGTAAATGAATGCAGCATTTTTTAGGTCAGACCCTCATTAGTGGAAATCAATGTATCATCATTGACTTCCATGGAGCTATGGCAAATTACATCAGCTCAGAGTCTATATGCAGTGATGATATTTGCATTTGTTGAGGTTTTGAACAAGAGCTGTAAAGCTTTCATATGGAACAGATTTGTTGCACTGGGAGTTCTTAAGACTTTCTGTTTGGAGTGTTTGGAATTTGCTGTTTTTCAGATTTTCAATAGTGCTATAGAGTATCATATTACTTGTTCTGCTGGGATTTCCTAATTAGCAATGCTGAGCAGGAATTGTTCTGAATGTAGTGTGAACTGCTGCGCCTCTGTCCATTTTGTACATTTTAAAATTAATCTGTTTGATCAAAAACTTTTCTATAGAAATTAATTAAATGACCACAGCTGTTACACCTGAGTTCTTGAACCTGAAAATTTGTCTATGCAAGTACTCATTTGAGAGGTAATTCAGTCGCATAAATATATTTGCAAATAAGATCATTTTTTTGCCTTTTCAGCAAAGCTAGCTTGAAAAGTTTAAAATTTTGATCCCCAAAAATACAGGAAAATATTTCTCCTAAATTATTTTCCTTTTTTTGACTATCTCTAATTTTAAGCTTATTTGATGTCAAATCATGATTGTCCATTTGAGTCACCACAAGGCTTATAACTGGTGGGCAAGCTGAGCTTCAGAAAAACACGAG
This sequence comes from Phoebastria nigripes, assembly GCA_035582835.1. NCBI lineage: Eukaryota > Metazoa > Chordata > Aves > Procellariiformes > Diomedeidae > Phoebastria > Phoebastria nigripes. Next base: position 133,582 of record JAYKAV010003295.1, read on the forward strand.
TGGAGGTTATATGCATGCTGTGACAGCAACAAGCCCAAGGGCACAGCCTCCTTTCTGGAGAAATAAGGTTTAGGTCCTTCGAACTGTCTGTCCCACAGGTCTCTAGAGAAGAGTACGAAAAAAGGAATAAGCACTTTCTGGACACGGATCTTCTCAGCCATTGATTTAAGAATGATTCTTTCTCTGTACTCCTGAAAGTACTCCTTCTAAATGGAATAAACTTGGTAGACTAAAGCCCTTTCCCAGACATCCATCAGTCCCTACTTGCACTGAAACCGTACCTGCTCAGGGCAGGGTTAGAGGACACGGCTGCAAATATGTCTATGACTAGTCAGTGTTTAATTCAACTCTGCCCATTGTCTTTCCTGTTGTCTTTATCTTGATACTTCAAGAAAACCAGAGGTAGAAGTGGAAGATTTGCTGAATGTCATTAGTATCACTTTAGCCTGAGTGAAAGGGAGCGTAAGAACCAGAGCTGAYGTTAACATTTCAGTAGGCCTACACAACTATTTCCATTTTCTGGCATCCAGCTGCCTCTGACATCCATTGTGGGCTCTGCTGCTGCATGCAGAGTGGGCCTTAGGACCTGGGGAATGGCCATTGGTGATCTTTTTGGGTCACATACTGTGCCAGATCAACCTAATCTGCCAGTAATGCATAGCTGGTGTGTAATGCAAAATTAACTTAAGGGGGAATTGTAAGAAAACAAGMGAGCTCTCTCTCCATAAGCACCTGCTTTGAAAAAGATGGTGTTTTGCTGATGGGTATTTTGTTTTGTGTTTTTTCAGTGTTGCCAGTGCTCTTGATTTGATTGTAAGCTCAATGATATTTTGTGGTCTTTTGTGAAGCCCATAGTCAAGTGAGCACACAAGAACCTCAGTTTTCATTAAAGAATGAATTAAAACAGACCTCATGTTGTAGGAAAAATAAAACCTAGAAAACATGCCCTGATCGCACAGGGAAGGCTTGGTCACCAGAAAAGGATAGAAAATAATGCTTCTTTTACCACAAGGGGGGAAAAAAAAATCCTCTTTTCTTATTTTAATTCAAAGGAGGTTTTTCAGCTGCAGATGTTTTTTGTGCTACAGCAGTGGTGAGAACTCCTAAGATGTAGGAGATGTATATTCTGCATGTCTTTAAAGCTCATGGGTGGAGTAGTACACGTGGAGCTAAATCAGTGCTCTTCATGTCCAGCTTGTTAAACTGGGGCTAGCAGAGTCTCTACTTAACTTGTTGCACCCCATTTGAAAGCTCTCTCTGCAAAGTATTCATAATCACATAAGTGGAAGTCTTTTACTGGGAAAGGCCTGGTAGGGTTGCCTTTAAGGCTTGGCTCCGTCACGTAACTCATAGTTTCATAGATTAATTAGGAGATGTTATGGCTGCAAACTAGAGCTGAAAGAGCAGATCCATTGGCCAAGTTTTGTGGCTAAACAAACCTTCTATGCATCCACAGAAGCTCCACCACTCTTCAACACAGCCTGCTGAAACATTATCATAAGTGGCATTATTTCAATATGCTTACAGCTTCCACTCATTTCCAGTTCTTGTGTTGTTCTTACCACCGCAGTGCCTGAGCACCCTAAAGATATACATTTAATTTCCAAAACTGACATGCATGAGAAGCAATGTGGTTACTCACTAATGCTAACTGGCTTCTAAAAAAAACAAAAAGTTTTTCAGATAGTACTGATCTTGATATGTTTAACAGAAATAGAGAGGAAAATATTCACCAACATGAAAAGAAAGTCTTATTAAGCCTTCATCTTCCTTTCTCAGTGAAGCAGCTTCTGTCACTCACCTGCCTGTCCTTGACAATGTTCATTTATCATAAGCCTCTTTTTCAGTTGTTTTCCCGAGCCTTCCTATCAGTTTCAGCTGATGAATCACCACAAGCAAAAGACAGCAATTGTTGGTGGTCTGTTCTAGAGGACCCGTTGGTTTTTACCAGAGCTGGTAAACACATGTGCATAGAAATAACACTGGAAGTGGGAACAGTTTCAACTGACCCTGTTTTTGTTTCAATTGCTTTCTCAATTTTTAATGAAAGCCATCCCCATTTTTTTGAAGAAAAATTCTTATTTCCAGATCTGTCACTAAAGAGAACTGTCTAGTTCTTAAGCACCATTGGATAAAGAAGATCAAATGTACATGTAAAACTGAACATCAGAGTTAACTCTGTGTTTTGCTGGATTGATACTGTTCTCATTCTTCCAGGTAACCACAAAGACCAGCAGATTACCTTAGAGCAGATTGTAATTCTTTTTTCCTTTTTTTTCCCCATGAGAAAGGATGGTATATTGAAGCTGCCTGAGCTATGGGTTTTTTTTTTTTTTTGTGTAATCTTAAGTAAAATAAATATGACCATGGGGAGGAACTATCTTTTCCCAATAGGCCTGATGCTGATCTCTTTTGTGCCAAAGTAAATCAAGAATAATTTTACCAATGTCAGTACAGCCACATCAGTAAAATTCTAGTGGGAGTATGGAATATGGCACAGTATCTCTGTAAAGAATAATGAAAGATTGCAGTGGGAATTGTTGTGCCTGTGTATCTCTGCAGGAAATCAGTGGAATTTGGTATTTTAGATAGTTGAATAAAAGAAACTTCTAATTTTAATTAATCAGGGCTGAGTTAATTAATCTGACACGTGACAGGAGAACACTGTGAAACTTCAACCAAGTCATCTGGGACTGGACTGAATACCTCTGGTCTGGAAAGGAAAAACGCTTTTCAAATCTGCTGTTAATATGATAATGGTTGGCAGCATTTGGGCAGGATGGGAATGGACATAAAAGCAAATTGGAAATAAAGACTGCTGCTCTGTCTCAAGTACGGCTGTTATGTGGTGCAGAGCAATTCTTTCTGTGTGTGTTTAGGAAGGAAACCAGGAAACGGCAAGATAATTTTGTTAGCACAAACAACTTCTTTGCATTCTTCATGGCTGACAGTGTCTTTGTTCAAAGCGCAGAACAGATTTCTGAAAAGGTCGCCATTTAGACTGTTTAAACAACTGACTGGGTAGTGATAGGCTGCTTTTATGGGGTGTAGAGACAGATACATGGTGCATCCATACCCGCAGCGCTGCCTCGTGCACCTGGCAGCTGTCCCTTGGCATGCCCATGGAAAACTCCTGTCTCTCCACCAGTTGCATGTGGCTGCTGCAACAGCCAGCAGAGAGGAGGGGTTCGTAGGCAAGGTACTGAGTTCAAAGGATGCTGCCTTTGAGGGAGGGGGGTTAAATCGGATCCCAGGAGGTTCAGGACAGGATTACATTGTTTTTACTGCCTGCCTGGAAACATACTAAAACCCTGAACATCCCATTACATCGAGAAGATGTGAAACTGCTGAAAACACAGATGAAACAAATAAGCCATTCAGTCAGAGAAATTAGAACTGCAAAATATTAATTCATCTAATTTATACGCTTATCAGTTTAGGGAGAGAAGGTGGTCAAGGAGAGCCATTTAACTCATTTTATGATTGGCCTGTGCTTCATCCCCAAATGAGACAAAAAACTTACTTTAATGGGCAAAGGTACTGAAAAAGATAAGCCATAGTGATACTTGCACTGAGAATGTATTTACTGCTCTCTACAGTCTATGCATCTTTCAGGTCTGTGAAGTTAAGTCTGCGTGAGGCTGCACTTCCTCTGGAAAGCTGACGGGGTTGAGCCTCCTTGGGTCATGTGTATACGATCTGGTTTGGGTTTCGGAGTGCTGCTGTGTGGATTTCACTCAGAAAGATAAGAAACTCTTTCCTCTGTAGCAATACCCAGCATTTTGTGGGAAGCAGGTCTGCAAGCAGTGTTTGACCTGTCAGAGGAACCAGGACTTCTGCTCAGCAGGGACACCTGGTGGGTAAGGGGCCTTGGGGTGTCTCTTGTCCAACCTCCCACTGAAAGCAGGCCAGTCACACAGCAGGTAGCTCAACCTTGTCCTGTTGAGTTTTGCGTATCTCCAAGGATGGAGATTCCACAACCTCTCTGAGCAACCTGCTCCAGCTGACCACCTTCACGGTGTAATTTTTTTTCTTTTTATTCGTCCAGAATTTCCTGTGTTACATGTTGTGACCGGTGCTTCTCTCTCTCCCACTGTGCACCTCTGAAGAGAGTCTGTTTCCATCTTCTCCACACCCTCCTCTTAGGTGACTACAGACCTCAGCAAGGTCTCCCATTAGCCATCCCTTCTTGAGGATGAACAAACCCAGTTCTCTCATCCTCTCCTATGTCATATGCTCCAGTAATGGGTGCTTTTTCTTGCCTCTTTTTAAAAAATCCAGATAACTGGAATATTTGGAAGCTGCAGTTAAGACGATAGGACAGAGGACCAAATATACAGCTACCCTCACACTGCCTAACATTAAAAGAAAGAAAAGCTTGCCTGTGACCTTGACCTCGTGGATTAGGAAAGACAAGAGTACCTGACATAGGAGCGAAGAACCCCTTATGGTGGTTTTTCAGCTATTCTCTCCCACTTACAGATTGTATCAGGCACTACATGGTAAGATGTAGTAAGTAGCTCTGAAGAGATGGAGCAGCTGATATTCACATGTATTTGGGTTTTGAAGGGAAAAACTTCTGTAACACTTATCATAATATATGCTGATTTTAGCCTCTTCCTCTTGCCCAAGAATAATTAGTGTTATGAATACATGTATTTAAATACATGTGAACATAGAAATACATGTATTATGAGAAATATCTTCATAACAAATGTCTCCTTTTTAAATATAGGTACCTAAACTGCATTCATGAAATCTTTGGACAGGGTTGTCAGCTTGTAGTGTACTGATGAGCATGTGTAAGTCCCACTGGCCCTCCTCGTCTTCTCACTGTCACACAAAGCTGCCAAGGGTCGGTATGTGTTGCAGCCTTCCCTTCGCAGAGAGCATGGTGTACCCCTGCTGCCAGGGCTGTGACATGAATGGTGTCGTAGCTCCATCCACTCCTTGTACCCTTTTTCACTGTCTCTCATGTTAGTGTGATAGAAAGCCATCTCTCTGCACACAGGCATGGATGCTGGGCCACTGGTTGTTCCTTTTTCTAACTCTCATAGAAAACAGATTTCCTGCTAAGAAAATTCACATTGGCCTTATGTCTGTAGGGAAGACTCCCCCTAAGAGGAAGTTGGTTATTTATTTCCTCCAAGAACTAGTGATTTCTTCATAAAACTGACCCATTTCTGTAGATCATGTGCCAGAGCTTCAGCTGCTGTAACTGGCTGTACAGTTGTGCTAATGTGCTGAAATTACATTAGTAGAGCAGCTACTCTTGTCCCAGGTAGCAATTTGTATTGAATAACTATTGCAGAACTGGCGCAGAAGAACCCGCATAAATCGCGTGTGATAGGTACCTATTGCATATACGGTGTATATATGGAATATGGTGGATTAAAGGTATGTACATGTTCTCTTGTGGTACTTTGAACAGTACTCAGGTATAAATGAGGTTTCATTTGTTGTACATACCACTGTTGAAGGGTACTTTGAGAAAGTTTATCCATGATTATTTTATTCTTGTTTTTCTTATTAAACATTTATTACAATAGAACCTTGTTACTTCAGAGTACTGCCTCAAGAGATTTACTGCACATTTCACGCCTTTTTTTTTTAATGTAATTTTAGTTTAAGAATTTTTTTGACTTGTTGTAACTTTCTTAGTGTAGACACACTGCACTAGGTTGACACCATAGTAACGCGTTACTCAGCATGGAATGCTGATGCCACTTTTCGCCTGACAGTTAAACAGGAGAAACAGGACGTTTGTGCTTATTTTGAAATGTGGACACACTAGCACAGTGTGTTTACCAACTTCTATTACACATTGATGCAAATAGTCCAAGTCATGTTTTATCACACTCAAATTTGAGTTCAAAAGGAGAAATGTATCTTTGCAGGTTGCTAGTATTCAGCTTTTTGGTGGCAAATTATCGAGCTGCTTGAAATACATTCCGTCATGCAACCAGAATTTAACTTGGAATGGAAAAGCTGGTGATGAACATGGTGGTGTGGTGGTCATGATGACATGCCATGGCTTCACATGTCTCTAAAACATTTTGAATAACAGCTGAATAGGTAATATGTGGCATGTCAAAATTTGCGAGAATGGAGGGTTGTTTCCCTGAGGGTAATTGCACTTCATACATATGTGGCAGGTGGAAGAAGCAATATATAGATCTCATCAAGAGCTCCTGGACTACATGCGGTCAGCTCTGCAGGTCTGCGCTGGAGGGCTTCCCAATGCTACTGCCCTAAGGCAATCTGTCAGAAAGGTTTACCCCAGAGATACAAATACTAGAAGCTCTGGTTTCTTAGAAGTTGGGGCAGTCTGATTGTCAGGGTTGGACAGGTGCCATAGGCTCAGAAATTTTGGGTTATTCTGAAAATTATTTTCACTGAGCAGAGGGAAGCCAGGGGGTGAAAATCTGTGTAAGTGAGAACCCCAGATACTTCAGTTATTTCATGGGTTTTTTCTTCTTTGTCCCCAGAGTCATAATTATGGCTCTCTGTATCTGTTTTCATGGCATTCATGGCAAATTCATTGTTTTTGTAGGGACCAGCTCTGACTGTGACTTGAACCTGCCAGAGCAGCCCAGACACTTGCCGCCAGGACAGCCTCTTCACTGCCATGGAAGCAGCTATAGCTGCTCTCTGTGCTGTTTTCACAGCAGTGTCTACAAGGAAATGTAGCCAGTTGGCTGCTTCTTATTCACCTTAACTTTTACATAGGTTTCAGTTAAAATACTGAGATGTGAAATGCTTTAGAAAGATGCACATTAACTATTGTATTATTCAATTATAAAATCTGAATGTGGGCTCAAAATAGCACTAAAACCAAACAATGAACTATTGTTCATTTGGTCTTAGTCTGAATGATCTTTGGTGTTTAGACTTACCTCAGGTAGTTACTACTGCAAGAGATCACAGTGATAGGTAGAAGAGAAAAAACCTCTACCTTTGAGATTTAGTGCTTTCTGTCTCACTCTGTTGAAGCAGCATGTATGATTCAGCTGTCATGGTTTAATCTAACTCATTATATTCTACATTGCAATGGACTAGGTGTATGCACATGACCAGTTTTTGTGTATTATTGAGGGAGAGTAACTTTCATGTGTGAAGAAAGAGGAGATCTCTTCTTAAAATGCACAAGTGTTTAGTTGCTTCCTATTTTCTGAACTAAAAAAAAAAAAAAAAAAAAAAAAATTGAATATTTCTTTTTAAATTCTACCTTTCCAGAATAAGGACACTCTTGTCTTTTCATCTGTTTTTATAAGATTTCTTGCAGAGTACTTTCTTGTACTTGAAACACACAAAAAAAATGCATCTAGCAGATTCAGAGAAGGCAACCAGTAAACCAACTCAAGTACATTATTAAAAACGAACAAACAAACAAACATAACCTTCAGCAGATCTTACTTTTTGGTGTGCCTTGACTTACGATTTTTAATGGTTGGAGTCCACAACACTGGACACTGGTGTAGCCACACAGCTACGCAGCATCTAGCTGCCCTTGGTAGGAGCAGGAACCAGCTCAGCCTGGAACAGTGCAAACCTTTATGCAGTGCAGGTGACTCTTCTTGAATAGTTTCTGAGATAGAATATCCTTTGCTTTGAATTCAATGAGCTTTTGAAATGGTTTTAAGTCATCAAGTGGCTGAGTAAGGGGTTTGCTCTCTTAATGGAGAGGAATGATACATCTACATCAATTGGTTATTCTCTTATTGTTTAGTCCTTCTCTCCTCCTGTCTCTCCACTAAGTGAATGGAGGAAAGGCAGGAGGTGTGTCATAAGGGCATGTGGGAGTATGTGAGAACCACAGCTGGCTGTGTTGCGCACAAACAACTGTGAAGGACAGAAGGTGTCAAGCTTGGCAAGGTCTAGTCCCTACCGCCTATGGGGAGTGATGTCCATGTGAACTATGGCCAGGGTGATGCCCAGAACATGTGGGGAACCAACCAGCTTGTTTCAAAAGGGAGCCCAGGAGCAAAGTAACATGAGGCAAGTGGGAACAGTCAGATGACCAGGACCCAGCAGCAATTCATGGACCAAAACAGTAGCTAAGGCTTTGCATGCAGGAACTGCTTGGATCCCTAAAAATTTTGTTTCTTCTCTATTGTTAAAGCCCCTGGATATGTCTGAGTGTATCTAGCTTATAAAGAAATCAGCTAGAAGGTTTTTTTGTGCAAAAAGAGTGACACAACTTATTGGCCAATGATGTTGACACTAACGCTAGCACCCTTACAAGAAAAGCAACCATCTATTGAAAGGAATCCTACTCTGGGAAAAAACTAAAAGTGGTTGGATCTACCATGTCCTTTTACCCTCTTGTGGGGCATGGAGACCCCTATGGATCTTGGGCATGGTGTCTGAAAGGACTCATTGGAGGGTAATGCACATTGAAAACGGACAGTCACTAAACAAAAATCTGTAGTGTTCTCATTAGCACAAAAAGAAAGAGTTCGGTTAGAAATCAAATAAGAAAAAAAAAAAAGATGTTACTCCATTTAATTTGATTTTTCACTTCATATGTATTCATTTAAGCTGTTTACAATAAATAAATTGATGACATTTGTGATCATTATATATAATTACATATATTGATATTTGCATATATTCTATGTTGAATTGTGGCTTTTATTGGTAGATTTGTCATTCCTGAAACTTACTGTTTATAATCAATATGAGATTTCATCAAATAACAGAATCTATTACTAAGTTTGAAAACAATCTATTCTTGGCAGAATATGTGTGTTCATTTAAATTGAACAGTATCCATTTTATAAATAAGTCTACATACTGTCAACACGTTATTGACTAGTCTCCTTAAGCCTGATGGGAAACCAGTCCATTCTGCAATTACAGAATGCCTGTAAAATGATAGGACTTTCAGTAACATTATTCTTAGGGAGCTTGAGTACTGCCCTGGAAAATTTTAAGTTATTTAATGCATGTAATACACTTATAGGAAAGAGGAGAAATGTATATATGCAGCTTTCCTCCAAAAGTGTTTTCAAATCTCCCTCCTTTTCTCTAAAACCTCAAAGGTAGTGAAGATTGTCAAAGCACAGCCCTTAGAATACATTTTATTTTCCTTGTGATCAACTTAGYTGAAAATTCGGAGCATGACTTATTTGTGATAAGTCAAGAGCCCTTGAAAGCTCCCTCTTAAGGGGTTCATCGCATTTGCTTCCCTCGCTGTGTTGCACATATGAGTGATGGCAAACACTGTTTGGATCTAATGCTACAATCTATATCTCTAAGTATCACTGACATCAAAGGAATCAGACCCTTCTGATTTCCAAAGTCCCATTCGCACATCTGAGAGAGGAGTTCATTTGTCTCCTTCATGTGAGTATTAGTCTCATTTCCATGTATATTTAACTTGCAGGGAAGATTTGTAGGGTTTTTTTGTTGGTTTGTTTTCTGAAGCCAACCTATTAGTTTTCAAAGATACTGTTCATGATACTGGCATGATTTCACAGAGCAGTAGTTGAGACGTTTCATTAGTTATTTTAGCCGAACATTGACTCTATGAAACTGAGCTATCAAAAGAGGGCTTTTGGGACATTATCAGTTCAGTCTAATGTATGAGCTCAAATTATTGTATCATTATAATATGTTGCTTGGTGTCTTTTGTCATTGATTTGCCTACATTTTTTAAATTGCTCAATCAGAAGCCATTTATCTGATAAATTATTAACAAATAAATGTTTCTGATGGAAAAACAAATAATTCAGCATTGTAAATCACGTATCATACAGGCAACAGCAGTCAGAAGTAAACTGCTCTTGAGCCAAGTGAGTAGTTTATGATGTTATGTAGATGGAAATTATGTAGTGAAATAAACATTTCATTGCAAAGAAAGGATGGCTGTTATTTTCCTAGACTTACTTCAGATTCTGCAGTTTCTGCATTGTACGTTTCTACGTTCTTTTATTGGTGCATCAAACATACAACAACAAAATTTAGTTTCAAGTGTGCAAAGGCATCTGCACTTGTTAGACTCTGACCACACTGTAAGGTGCTCAAACTGATCATTCTGTGTAATGTTTCTGTAGAAACCTTTTGATTTAATTCTGCTTCTCCACTCAGAATTATTTTTTCCTGACTAATAGAATAATTATAGAGTTAATGTCTTTTGGCAGGTCACATTGGCATTGATGATTTTGAGGGCTTAACTGTATTCCAAATTCCTTGGGGCTTGATTTACTTTGAAAGAAAGTAGATATGTTCATGCTTAAAGCTAGAAATTGCAGTACAGAGTTTGCAATTAAATACCATATTCACATTTGTGTCTGTGTCCTATTTCTTCAATACGGAGGCATAGGTAGATTATAAAAAAAACAGAAAACAGAAAAAAGACAAGAACAATCAAACAATTCTCTCTAAATACTATTAACATTTTCTCAGATGGGTCTGGCATTGTTCTCAGTACAAAAATAGTTTTTCCAGTGATTTACAAAATGGCTGTAAAATTCTGGTCAATGTCAAGGGTAAAAGGCAGCGGAGTAGCAGTAACACGTGCAGTATATCACCTCTTGCCAGTAAAGATCTAACATTCTTTTTCTTGTAGCCCACTTAAAATACGTGTAATTAGCAATTTTCTGTTATTGGGAATGGCTTTTGTTTGGGGCTTACTATTGTGAAACACATTTGCTGTAATTTTCCTTCCCCTTCCTCCCCAACCTGCACTCCAGATTCCAGGCTGCCAATGTTTGCAAGGTACGGAGTATATTCAAAAACTTGAGCTGGCAAGCACTGCCTCTGGGGCCCTACTGCACAAGATTTCTTTTCAGTCTTAAAGAGTGAAACTGAGTGTTTCTTTTATTGTTTTCTTTTTCAAATATGCAACAAGCGTCTTCTCTTTTCATACAGGCTCAGCAAGTTGTACACCATTTCAGCAGAGATGTCTGATCTTTCCATATGCATACCTGGAGTTGCTTTATCCCTTCACTGGTCTTTTCAGTAACCACTAAAGACTTCTTGAGACTGGACGCTGGAACAGATGAGTTAAATTCTTCCTGAATGTTCTTCATCAAAAGTAGATGTACTGGACTTTCTGGATGTGCATAAGGACACAAAGGTTAGTGTATTCCTTAAAATCCTGACGTTTCAGGACTATTTCATTTAACCATTACCAGTGCAGACTATGTTTCAACTTGTCGCTTAAACATAGCCACAGGTGGATAGAATAGTGATTGACATCACATATATAGTTGAGATCATGTTTTTAACTGCCACGGAATAAATGTACTTAGTGAGCTGGTGCAACTTAAACTCTTCTAAATGACTTGCTGGCTGACAGGAGCAAGCTCTACCCATGCTCTGAGGTTGATTACCATTAGCCATTTTTGTGGTATTTCTTCTAAGCTTGGGTTTAGTACATTGCAATCATACTCACCTGATTTATGACTGGTAAAAAGGGGACAAGAAGAGTATTCTACTTACCTCTGTTCATAAAACAGTCCTTGTTTACAGTCAGTGGGGATGAAGAGGTAGATGTTTGTCCACCTGTGTGCTTAGTTGTTCTAGATGGCTTGTGGGCTTCAGGGGAATGCCAAAGACATACACAACATGTTGGAAAAAATTAATTTCTTCCTAATAGCAGCTATTCACTTCCTAGAAGCTGTGAGATTTTAATAAAATGCTTTTTCTATTCCTTCATTTCTGTTAAAATATTATGTAGTCTATGGATATTAGTCTGTCACCTCTCTGCCACCTCAGGAAATCACCCTCGATCAGGACAATTCACTGACATAATTTTTCTGTGGTATGATTGAAAATGTAGAAGAAACCATTCTGCAAACACATACATGCTCAGAAAGGTGGTGGAATGTGTGTGGGCATATGTGCACACCAATTCATGTCTCAGACACATAACTGACAAGTAAAGTAGCAAGATCATAAAGATACATCAGGATTTTCAGCACCAATCATAACATTATATATAAAAAAAAAAGTTATGTTTATAATGATGTTGATAATGCTACATGCAGTAGAGAAGAAAAGTGAACAGTCATGTAACCTTGATTTTATTCTATGATTGCCATCTGTTTTTCATCTTCTGCAGAATATTCTTCAGGATTATTGCTCTATCTGGGTTTGGGGGAGGAGAGGGCAAAATTCTTTTCAGTTTTACTCTGTCAAACTCATTTGATTTGGCCATTTTTTAAAAATAATTAGCTTTACGAATACTATTTGTTCTTATTAAACATCTCCACAACCTATTAAAATTTTTTCAGGAAATATATTGGCTAAAATAGATGGAGCTCAAACTTGATGCAATTAGAACTACCTGAATTGAGTTCTGCTTTCTCATTTTTGTGGAGGGATTCTAGTGATATCATCTGAATAATAGCTTTCTAATCACTCTCTTTCTGTCTGCTACTCTAGCTGGCATTTCTGTTTGCATTCTAAATGCCTACTCCATGTATAAAGTAAACAGAAGACAAAAAATATAATCCCTCATCAAAAGGAATTGTTTCCCTGTTGGCACCAAACGTCTACTCCAGATAGGAGAAGAGGAGGGAAAAAAAAGTAACAGTACAGTTTTGTTTCATCTAAGTTCTATTGAAGTTACTGAGAGTTTTTGTAATAGAGTTCAGTAGGAACAAGAACATGGATATAAAAATACAGACTCCATTTAAAAGCAGAAGGTTAGAGGAGTTGCAAGATTTTGCAAAGATTTCCATATGGAGGAGAGCTACGTTAGTTCTGTGTGGTGCCCTCACTGTAATACCTAAATATTTTCCAAGAAAGTAAAATTCATATAGGGCATATATTGTAGCTTTAATGTGTAGACTGTTTTTTATATTACGTCTTTTATACATGTGTGTATACAAAATACAGAACTAAGGGGTGAATATCTCACACAGTTGCAGAGCTCAAATGTCAAAAGTGTTGTGAAGTCCACCTCCTTGCACTGCATGCATGTTTGTAGTTTAACTTGGGGGATTTGTGTAATATGTATTTGTGTGGACTGTTAAATACATATAATGTATAGGATTACAGGTTCTGCAAACTCAGTACAATTGTTGACAGAGCCTTGCTATATTAGGACAGATAATGCTGGAAGATCCTACGTATCTTTCATTTTGCTTACAGTATTGCTACTAAAGCACACATTAACACCAATATATAAATTTGGATGAAAAATTATGGAAAAAAATGCTTTATTCTTCAATTTTGTGGATTTTGTAGTTTATGCTATGACAAATGTTACAAACATTGTTTGATAGATTGGAGAACAAACTTTCTGTGATAGATAATGGATATATTAATTGAAACAGTGCAAAACAAAAAGAATGAGCTAAATTATTTGACTGGCTGCAAATCCAGTGGAGTTTCACCTGTCCAAATTTTCCATGATGAATTATATTACTGGCTAACTTTTATCTTTTGCAAGAACACAAGTGCAGCTAGGGTTATCTACAAGACCTGCAGAAGCTTAAGTAGTAAAAGTAAGAAATGACCCTGATGTAAATTAATAAATGATGGTTATACTGAAATGAGTACCTAGCTTGTTAAGTCAAAAGAAACTTTGCACATTTAATGAAGAAGCACAAAAAAAAAAAGATATGATGGCTTATGAAGTGGGAATGTTTGGCATAACCCCAGATTTAAAACTGATCCTGGAGATTTTCTGCTAAGCTTACAGCATACAGACTAAGTCCTGGAGGTTACAGCAGCCTCCCAGAGGTTGGGAGAAGAGTCCCCTGACATGGGGAAGACTAAAGCCTGCCCTTCCATGTCTTGGGAGGTTGACCTAATGTGTGGAAAAAAAGATGTCTTCTGTCAGATATATTTTGAGGGGAGGAAAACCAGAAGAGATCTATCCACCACTTCAGAAGTAGGTCAGAGCTGTGAATCTTAGTCCAAAGCAACAGGACTGCAACTCAGCATAAGGTCCCTAAAGTTCCAGAAAAAAGGGTTGTGTTTAAGATACGTCTCTGCACTTGTTATCACCTTTGCCTGACTTGCTGGCTCTCCTGAGAACCATCTTTCACACAAGAGTAACCGCATCTTCCTCTCAACCGTTATGCCTCATCAGCAAACCTAAACCATATACATCTATCTATAGCAGCAAAATAGGGCTTGGACATTAGTTTGATCCCTGGCTCCCGCTCATCCATCCCATCTGTTCACATGTTCCCTACATGGTTTTGCCCCACAGTCCCACGCAATGCCACAGTAGCAGGGAGCAGCTAAGTAGTTCAGGGTAGTTCAGGGAGCAGCATGGGGTAGGGACAATTCCCAGGAAGCAGCTAAGAATACGGCCACCTTGTTTTGGGGTGGAGAGACTGGGCCACTCACACTCTGGGCAAAAGAATTAGCCCTGGTCTGTTTAACTTACAAACATGAACACAGCCGTGTGCTGCAAAGCTGCAGCCTCCTCCGACTCTAGCTGTGGAGCACTGATATCTGTATGAGTTGTTCCATCATTCTCCTTTATCTTTAACCTTTTCACTGGCCACTACTTAAAGGACAGAGAATTTGAGGAGGATAAGCTGAGCCACCCCCTCTTCCATTTTGGACTCTCAGGCAGGACGCAATGCAAAGGATCCCTGCAGTATTTGCTGCTTTTACATAGTAGAACATGATTGTTCAGACAACTATGGTGACCTCTAATACTTATCCCCAGGCCTTTTTTCTTTCTTTTTTTGGTACCATTTCTAGCTTTAATGAGATAAAGAATTTGCATGAACAAAGTTATGTTTTCCATTTTACTGTTGTGGGGGAAGTTTATTCCCTGTGTCTGCTTGCTAGTTCATGGTCTTTTGCTCATGTCTGTATAGTCCTTTTTGTACACTTTGTGTACATATTTTAGGTTACTAGTGTGTTAAGCATCACACCTATTAGCTGATTCTGATGAAATATCTATATTACAATTTCCTTTTGTACAAAATAAGAAACTTATTTTGGAATTTGTTTCAGTAATAAAGTGATGAGGGAGATATGATGATAAGCTTTATCAATCAAATAATTAAGATCAAAGTATAAAACCATGAATTCTAGACACTTTGTCCCTGCTATCAAAAATTTGAATATCAAACAGTTTTACAAGAGGAAGTGAAGGATATATGGCTTTCCCTTTCTCGGTAGTATTACTTACATAAGATTTAAAAAATATTTGATTTAAGAAAATGTGGGCATTTTTACTCAGTTTGAAAAAAAAGCATTTTAAACCGCAGGATGTAATTTCAGACTATTTGCAGTCAGGAGGCCTCTGCTGAGCAAAATACTCATTCAATTTAGGAATGCAGATTATAATAATTTTCCTATCTCCCTCACAGCAGGATTCCTGCCATCGTTTTGCAAACTCACAGGTTGCAGTATTGAATGACTAGCTAACTTCAGTTCCAGGTAACACACGCTTCAAGCATATTCTCATTAGCTCAACTTAGTTAGAATGCAAAGCTGCTTAGTTTCACCAAGTGAAATGGGATACACTTAAATTGCCTCATCTAATATAATACTCCTTCTTAATACATGCAAAGTGGTTTATGATGGCTAAGCTTGTAGAGCATGAAAATCAGCAGGGAAAGTAAGGTTTTCTGACTAAAACTGTCAAAAAGAAGTCCTATTTTATATAATTTCTTTTTAAAGAGGTTAAGAATGAGGAAGGAGAGACTGGAGTAAGAAATAATCAGTGTAGAAAAATGTAAATTTAGTACATTAACCTTTTTAATACATCAGCTCTACCAAACAAGAAAATTATCAAGTAAAGCTGTTCTTTCAGTAATGTCTTCTGCACCGTAAAATTAAATGTAGAATACACAGTGGCCAAAATGTATTGCAGTAAGAAACAATAGTCTTTATTCTATCTGTTTTATCCAGAGGGTTTTTTACTGTGGACCATGTTTCCATTTGCTGGTATCATCAATCCAGCTTCCTGTGGCTGTATTAATTTGCAAGGACTTTTTAATTTCAGATGTTGATAAGGAATTATTTATGTTTCTTCTCCCTTTAAATGCTAAGTGAATAGATCCCAATCTTGTATACCTTGCAGACACAAAACCTGGTTTCTATAAGACCCAAAACCAACACTGGTAAAATCATTTTTCTTTCCCAATATCCTGCACCTGCAGTCTGACCATAGGGCTATAAATCCTCTCCCTACATCCCTTTCCAATACTTCCAGAAGACTGTTCAGAGACGGGCTAAGCTGCTACAGGCTTTGCAGATGACACCCAAGTGTATATCTCATTTTCCACAGATGCAACTAGAGCCATCACAAAGATGTTGCACTGCCTAGAGGAAAGTGGCTCCTGGAGAAGAGCATCTGGCTGAGATTGAACTTGGGTGAGGTCCAGACAATACTGGTTGAAAGTCAGAAATGATCCAGACAGCCCGTTGAGCAAGATTCCTAGGCACATGCCTTTACGCATTAGTTTGCAATGAAACTGTTCACATCCTTGGAAAAAGGCAGGGATAGGCATGTTGCTCAGTTGTGGCCCCAGAGAATGAACCAAGAACTCTTCCCACTCCAATTAAAAGCATCTGCAACATAGGGGGTTTTTTCGGTCTTTCTTAGCTTTTCACTGAGCTTAGAAAATGAGGCAGCAAAAATAACAATGTCTAGAAAACTCTTCATGCCTCCAAGACAAAGGCCTAGCTGCAGAGATCTCTGCATACTTTGTAAGAGGTTGATCTGACTCATTGTATCCAGGGCTGTTTCACTCTTCACAACAAGAGAATGTTGCTCCTGAACCGCAGTGCCTCTGAGGCTCCCAGTCTATTTGCATTTTGGATAGAAAGCACTAATCTTGTTCTCAAAGGTGCCATTGTTTTGGATCTCTTGATATCCATGATTACTTTTTCATTTTCCACAAATGGACAGCTTCTACAAGAAACAGTTTAAAACCTTCTGAGCAAAAAGGGCTCATGAGAGAGGCGTAATGCATCTCTTCTGTTTATGCAGTGAGTTCTTAGGGTCTGTACACACTGCAGAGTCCTTTCAACAAAGAATTTGACTTTCGRAAGTTCTGTGCATCTGCTAAAATCAAGCCTTCTACTCTTGGTAGGAGAAAGGTGAAAGACAGGTGATTTAAACTCTAGGAGGTCATACAAACATCCTTCATCTGTGAAGTGCCAGGACACAACAGTATTAGCCTATAGAAATTAATAACTGGTGAATAAAGGTGAAATCATATGTCAAAGCTGCAAGCAAATAATGCCCCATGAAACCACAGAGTTGGAGAAGCTGCACACAATACTCTTGGGGAAGCTGGAGTCTAATTTCAGGATGGAACAGGTCTTTGAGTCTGGTCCCAAACATTATTGAAAAGTTACAAGCATCTTTATGGAAGAGAAATAACTGTAAAACTGTTGGTGTTCACTGTCAAAATCCTGAACTTTCTCCCTGGCAGCATTATCTTTGCTTTACTCAGTTCCCTCAAAAGGGAGCAGAAAAAAAGGCATCCTGGGGTCTCACCGGTGAGTATTTCCTTGGTGTAAGCAGTCACCTGCAGCGTGCACATTTATTCCCCTGGATTTTCTGAGGTCACAACAAGCCCCAAGTAAGACGTGCTCCTCTAAATATTTCTCTCGTGTTTCCTCTAGTTCACATTCGGGAGTAAACAAGAGAAAAATGATAATACAGGTGATTAGCTTTTTGCTTTTTTTACTGGTGATTACATGGTTTTGATTTTTGGTAGAGGCTTGTCAGAGAAATTTCTGTCAAGCAAAGATGTTTTCAGACAATATTCAAGTCACCCTGTTTATTTTCCATATATATTTTACATATATGAACCGGAGCACTAATCTTAATTGGTTAATCTTTGGGCCTCATAAGGAAAATACATTCCTAGAACATTTTCCTCCTGGTAATTCCTTCCCTGTAGTCTCTTCACTGGCTCACCAGCTGTGCTGCTTATCGCAGCTTCATTTACTTTATGAAAACTATTTAAAATATTCTCCATTAAAAGCTGTGTAAAAAACTCAGTGCACGTTTGTGAGGCACTTGTAGGAACATGTAGTTATTGGGAGGAATAAAATAAAAAATGCAAAACTACTATTCAATTGGTATGTGTACAGCCATGCTGTACTTATTGCTATCATGAATAAAGCATTTGTTTTTCTAAATTGTGTGTATACTCCTAGAGGGGTACTTAAAAGACAGAGCTTGTTAGAGAAGGCATGGAAACAATGCAGAATTTCTCCCGTTTCAGTACTTGAATCATAAGGTATAATCATAAATCCTGACTGCAGTCTGACCAGCTAAAAGGGCACAGGGGACTCCTCCAGAAATCTGGGAATTTCTTTTCCTTGACCGTTTGTGTAACCCAGCTCCCCTGAGGAATGAACAGCCAACCGATCCACTTCGGGGTCTACTTGTGTCATCACCCCCAAAAACGCCTTGTCGCTGCGGGGACTCCCAACGCAGCCGAGGGCAGTAAGCCCCCCAAAACTCTTTCCTGGTCAGCCTCTGCCTTCTGGAGCCTTTGCAAAGCAGAAGCTGGGGTGTGAACTTTTTGCTCTCGAGGGGGTGTAATGAGAGCTGACGTGATTTCATCTGCTAGGAGACACACAGGAAGTACTGCYTTAAAAACACTGGGTTCCTTGGGGAATTTATGGTTGTTGGTTTGGTTGGTGGTTTTTCTCTACATTTTTAACTGTTACTTTAAAGCCTAAATCCTCCTTCCTTCCCTAAAATAGAGTTACAAACTCAGCTGCAAGATGTGCATACTGTAGGATACCAAAGATTTCTGTATCCTTCCTCACTGTTCTGATAGAGGGTAGCATTTTCCCTCCTTTATTAATATGCTGGTAGCTTGATTGATATCAAGAAAGCTACTGTCTTAATGGGCCTGACAAAGTGATCCCTGCTTTAACAGCTATTGCATAGTGTTTCAAATACCTTTTAATATTTCAAATATACCAAAACTATGTACACATTTTTTACAAAAATTTAATAACAAGTTTCTTTTCAAATTAGTAATGCAAAAGGAAAAAAATATTAAAACAGCTTTCTTTTTGTTATTGTTTTTGATTGATTGTTCTAGCTGACTTCTATATTGTGTGGCACAAATACCATTCTCTGAATTTTTTCTCCTTGCAGATTAATGTGCGTGGAAATGAGGTAGCAATAGTATTTTCTTTCCATAAAGCACTTCCTTTTACAGCTGTATGTATTGTGTGATTCCATCACATGGTAATATACACATATTGCTATGTGAATATCTGTTGCAGCTTGTTTGAGAGTGTCAGCTGCACCCTCATATAGTCATAAGGCTTACCACAAACAAATCTTTGATATTTGGTTTTTTAACATCTTGTAGATGTAGCTTTCTAAAATTATATAAATGCATACAATGGATAGAACTTTCTGATGCAATTTTGCTGTCCAATGTCATGTAACACTAAGTTATTCCTAAGTTATGTCCTTAAGAACAAAAGTCAACATCCTTATATATGTTTCTGGATTATTGACATGATCCTAGAAGCACATAAACAGCTGAAATATAATGCAAGCAGAATTTGGATACAGAAACCTACCAGTGCAATTACAAAAAAAAAAAAAATATCTTTAGTGCCCATTTAGTATTTGAGGATTCACAAGTATCTTAGCTTGCAAGAAAGATTGTCACTTCAAATTCTGTGATCACACAACCCAGAAACATTGCTGTATTGGCTGTGCTGTGTATTCAGCTAACTCTCGTATTCCGCAGGCAGTTCAGATCTCACAAGCCAGGTACCTCCAAAGACTTGTGTTCTGCATTGACCAGACACTGAAAGTTTCTCAGCAATCCCGTGCTTCTCACCTGAGAACATGGCCAAGTTTTTCCTAGCTTGAGTACTTAGGCTTTAGTTAGGAAAAAAAGGGGAACAGGGACTGGAGTCTAAAATTTGCATCTCGCTCACTTTCAGAGGTAACCGACACCAAGTGTGCTTCCCAACACCAAGTCAGGAGAGATTGTGAAGCCATAGGATGACATATGGAAAATGTATTCACTAAAATATTTTCAATTTTCACTGACTTGTGCTCATGCATTTGTATTCTTATGTTATCATGGATAGAAATGATGTTCAAATGGAAGAAAAACATGAAAAATAAATGGGCCATGCACTTTATCCACCTCTATCTACTGTCCCACATCACAGATGCTTATTCAGCATTTCAGATCCCTGAACAGCTTATATCTGTGGATTTTTAAAAAAAAGTTTTTCTACTTTTGTCCTGTTTTGCAAAATTCAAAATGTCATATGAAAATCACACCATTTGTCACTCAGATGAAAAGGTTCAGTTCTTCTCAATTTCATGTTCTAAAAATGGCATGGATCTGAAGTCTATTTTCTTAATATCTTCTCTAAAAACCAAACAAACAAACAAACAAAAAAACCCAAAACAAAACAAGAAAGATGTGTTTGCCCCACCTAAATAGCTATTTCTTTCATCAAATATATCCGAGATTTTAAGTCATTTTCAGAAGATATTATAGCTTCAGAAGACATTATAGCTTCATCTGATCCTCTTATTCACAGTAACTCTTGGAACCTGGCAGCTCAGTCAGGTGTGAAAAATAATCTCATTTTTATAAGCACTCTAAATATACTGGAATCTGGTTTTTCAGTAAATAGATGAGATGAAGTACTTTTTTTTTCTTAATCAATATTCATTCCAAGATAGTTGCATTACTTACAAATGACAGTGAACTGACATAGAGGAATGTAGCATTTCTGTGCTTATAGAAACTGTGGTGGAGACTTGAAGACATGCATTTGGATTCTTTGTCCCTGTTTCTGAATATCATGACTCCTTTATTTAGAATATGACTATATCTCAAATATAAGCTAAAAATAAAATAAGGAAACATTTTCCTTTTTTTTTTCCCCCTCCGACAAACTGCATAGATCTCACAGGCCCAAAATTGAATTGTACAATCTGTTCCTTGACCTCATTGGAGGGCCTGAGGAGTTTTCCTTCCTAGAAGCATAAGCATGTAGCAGAAGTCTCTAAATTGAGAACTTGCTCATTTTAAGCTGATTCTGTAATCAGCAGCCCAGATCTGAATCACATTCTGGAAACGTTCATCTCTTGGCATTGATTATAGGGAGAGTTTAAGGTGACTTCAGCTCCCAGCTTAGGCACTTAACTGAGAAATTCATCACGATGGAGGGTGAATCCAGACCCCATTGTTGCCACAATCTTACTCCGGATTCTACATGAAATCCTGGTGTAGCTGAAGCTGATGGGAGTTGTGCCATTGACCCCAGGCAGTTAGAAGCAATCCTCAGACCTTGATTCAAAACTTGCCAGAATGTTTAACCTTGAAAAATAAGGACATATGGAAATATTGACACAGCCTTGAAAGCTGTAGCTCAAATGTGTCTGCAGTAAAATGTATCAAGCTTGTAGCTTTGACACAGGAATGGGATGATGCATAATTCAATGAATACAAGAGGTCTTTTCCTTTGAAACTCCGGACAGCAGTGCTCTCTCAGCAAAGCTTAACAATATATAAATATCTCTTTGTCGCTGTCATGAATGCTTGTTTACAAACCCCTCAAGCCCACACAGTGCAAATAAAAATTGACAGGTAACATTATAATTGAAAGTGCATGCATATATGCTGCAGTATTTTTTATTTGTGCAATGTTGTGTTGGGCTGTGCCAAACACACTGAAGAAATGGGACCACTGCAATCATTTTAACAAGTTATTTGGCTGCATGCATGATGTGATTTACTTTTGGGTCTCACAAATGCATTCAGCTTTATTTGTTAACCTAGCAGAACATTATTTATTAATGAGTTCTTCATGCTTTATTAAGCCTAATGTCAAAACACCTCTGTGGGACTCTAGGCATGTTCTCTCTTTGTGTTAAAGCCTTCTAAAGAAAATGAAAAATTATGCAGCAAAGCTGCAGATAAAACCCAGTAGATATCAGTTCAATTACTCTTGATCCTGGCAGATGATGTTTCTGAATATTTGTGAAAGCACAGCATCTGATTGTGTGCTGGCTTAAATTAAAGCATTCTGCAATCTCAAATGTATGTAATTAGGGCGCCTTAGAAACCTAACAAGGCTACTGTGGTCTCCAAAGCTGAGTGGAGTGCTCAGATGGCAAAAACTGACAGGTTCACCATGGAAGTAGAATTCATGCTTTTTTCTATGAACTGATGTTTCGTGTCAGAAGGGGAGGCTTCTTCATGGGAACATTAAAATGATTCAAAGTAGTAACAGGGTGAATTATCTGTGATTTTCTGTAATTTGAGAGGACTATTATGGCTCAGGAAACTAATATTGGAGTTCAACAAACTTTTTCACCCTTGATATGACTGAACACCTTGTTTTCTAGCACTGACATGAGATTTAAATCCAGCAGTTCTGCATATCTTAACCTGTAAGAATATCCTGGGACGTATGTCATGATTCTTCTACATGCGTTGGTATTTAACATTGGTTAAGCAACACCAGCTTTTACACCACAGAAACATAGACAGAATGGAATAAACACGTGATTTTATGTAGTTGAAAAAATGATAATTCCCAGAAAGTCAACATGTTCATCACTTTTTACATGAAATAGATATAAGCTTTACATGTGTAAGAAGCCTTCAGATAGAGTTCTTAGTTTGCTGTCATCTTACATTTGAAAAGCAACCTTTTAAACATGTGCTTTCTAAAAAATTTTGATTAGCATACTTAACAATGGCCAATCAGAATCACCTGAGTTATCATAATAAGCAGAAACAATATAAAAAAACCTAATCTATAAGAATGAAAAAAAATTAGAAGTCAGTTCTTCTTATGAACGCACAAAAGAAGACATTTAACATCTGAAGAGACAGACACAACAGTTTAGCTGTTGAAGTCTAAAAGTTTTGCGCAGTTGAGATGCCATCTTGTTTTTACCAAAGACAGAGTTTCATGATAGGTTTTAGTGGAGAGTAGAAATAAGGCATAGAGCCTTACTTTTACTTGCAACTCATCACACTAGCCTATGTTTATATATCAGATAAATAAAGTAGCAAAATCTGGCCAGAGATACAGGCCAAAAAGACTGGCTCACTTTCCAACTCCAGCATCAGAAACCTATGGAGAAAAATTCCTGAAGGGAGCTGCAGATAGATGCTTTGGACACTGCATAATCACTACTGCTTTATTTCCTATTTTCTGTTTGTAATTACTACCAGTTATGAATATTTAATGTAAGCTTGTTTTGAGCTTTTCCTTTTTCTTTCATCTTGCTACTTTCATCATCTTTCACAACATCTGAGAGATCAATGTAAGGCAATGAGATGGTAGGGGAACGTGCTGTATCGTTACCATATCACAGCAAACATCATAAATAATTGGGGGGACAGATCCTCAGCTGGTGCCTGGGAGCAGAGCTCCCCCAGTTTTGGTAGAAGCCGACCGGTTACAGGCTGTCACGCTGAGACCTCTTGGCATAGAGATTTCGGTAACATAAACCGAAGACTGCCAGACCCCTCTCCCGGAGTGCTTTGTCCCATTTTCTGCCAAGTAGTCACTGGAGCCTGGTTTGCCTCTATCCAAGTGGGTGCCTAATCATCAGAGAAAGAGTCCTGCTTGTCAGGTGCATGTTTTTTGTCTGGCACTAGCTATAAAGCTGTGAAATAAGCCAGGGATGGTAGAGGAGGGCTCTGCTCTTTCTCCTCTGGTTATCTTTTGTGATAAATAATTGATCTTGCTACAGATGTTAGTCTGTAAATCCCAATGGGAGGGAAGCACCCCCTGCTAGCCCAGGAAAAAATCTGGAATGACGCAGAGGCGGGATCAAAATTTAAGCCACATCCTTTCCATTGGTGCTTCCTATTGTTTAGCTTGGTTAACTGCAGAGGGTTTCTCCTACAGCGTTTGTTTTTTTTCCCCGTGTTATTCAGCTACCACAGTTGTTATGGATTTTCTTCTTCCCAACCTTCCTCATGCATTGCCTATATGTTGCATGCAGCACACAGAGTGTAGATGATGAAGGGGTGTAAAGCGTGACATGGCAGTGCTGTACCCAGCTGCCTGTTCTGGATCCGGCTCAAGAAGCCTTGGACTGTACAAAGGCCAAAGAAAATGGGTAACTTGGCTTCCTGAGAGTCATAAGGCAAATCAGACTGGTCACCAGTCCCACTGCAGGCAGGCACATTGCAGGTATTGTTGTTTTAATGGCCACTATTTGCTAGTTTTACACTGCTGTTTGTGTATGCTCAGAGACTTATGCTAATAAGAAAGTAGAACTAGGAGAAGCTGTCACACCAAACCCTTTACATATTTGTTTAATTTTTTTCTTTTAGTGTAAAAAAGATGTCAATAAAATTTCATTTGTTTCAGAACCAGCTAAACATAATTTGTCACTAAGACTTAACTGGAGTCCAGAAACGCAGCAGTAACTCATCTTAGACCAAAGAGAATCTGTTGAGAGCTTGTTAGGTCCCTCTAGACTACAAGGGAGGCAAGCAAGTCTGCCTTGTAYGGTTTTCCCAAGAGGGCACAATTAAAAATCGTCCTGTTCAGGAACTACTTTATATGCTTTTGTTTTTAATAAAGCCCTATGAGACCAGCAGCAGTCTGTAATATTCCTCCTGTTTTTGGTCTGTGTACGGTCTTTATGCTGCTCCTTGACAGAGTCTGCCACACTTTCTTCTCAGTTGTTTGCTGTCTAATGAGCAAACTCGTGATTAAATGGAAGGTCACTTGCTTCTTTACACAACTTCAGTACAAACGCAGCATGGAGAAATGCTGTTTCATTTATGTGATTTCCAGAAATACAATTTCAGCTGATTAATGTGATTTTATGATATGCACATTCCTGTGAACACATCATTTCTTCAAAATGCAAGTTCTCTATTTACAACTTATGCTGGTTTAGACAGTGGTATAAACCTTTCACTGAGTACAGCAGAGCCACAAGAAGCTTCGCTGGCCTCACCCATGAGCTGATTTTAGTACAGACTGTTGCTGACATGATGCCTGGCATGCTGTTGCGCCTCCCTGCGCTGTGCATGTGAGAGAGCTCGCAGGGAACAGTGAAGCACGTTCCCACCTGTGGTGGTATCCAGAGGAACCTGCTGTGGAAGGAACCGTCGGCTGAGACAGGGCTTTGGCAAAAYTGGGGCTCAGCCCATCCCCGCGAGTTTGCAGAGCTGAGGGCACAAAAAGCCTTGCATCTTACATCGGTGCAGTTACCAGGACGTTTGTTCTGGAAATCAGAAAGAAAGCAAATAAGCTCGAAGAGGCTGGGTTCTGTGGAGTGTCACCATATGGCAATTTCACTTAATCACATAATTTTTATCTTTTGTTGTATAGATGTGCAGCCCATCATCCTATGTCACACAGTAAAATACGACCTATTACATATGCAGTAATAGGAAGGGAAAAACTGCCCAATCATGTAAAATTAATGCTCTAATTATTGGACTTTTGCTTTGTTTTGCTTATGTTTGGGGGAAAAGTATATTTGGAAAGCTCTTCTCTATCSCCAATTACTGCTGCTCCAGGCTATTTATGCTCTTGTAACGGTTCCGATAAACCCACAGAAGAGAACTGCCTTTTCTGTTGACAGCACATTTGCTGGTATTTCTGCAGCAGTGCAGTAATGTCTTTATTGTGTAATGCTGTATTTTAATAGTCAATTAAAATTCCCATTGAATTGACAAAATGGACTTAGGAATTTCTGAAGACTATTTGGCTAAAAGTACTCATGAGACTGTTCTGATAATCACTTCCACGGCACTATTCAAAATTACTCAAAGCCTCACCTTATTACAATAGGAAAAGTAGTGAGGCAAGAGAAAATATATTTTTATAAAGGAAGCCTGTTGTTGAATTGAGTCTCATCGCTCTGTCGTGCCCATGTCTCCTCTCTTTCTTCTTTGTCCTCCAGCACCACCACCATGTCTCTTCTGCTTTTTGTCCGTTTTCCCAACTCCATTCTGTGTTGTCTCTCTCTTTTTTTTTTTTCTGTTTTCCTCTCTTTCTCGTGTTATCTAATAATAACAAATGGTTCAGTGCCTTTGTGATGAGAATGGGAAGGTGATGAATAGTCCTATAGCAAGATTTCAGGGGCTTCACACAGAGTTTGTGTAATTTTATTCTTTTCATAACAAATGTGTTTACAGCCTGCACGTTAAAATGAATGAAAGTAACAAAGAATACCTAAGATAAACTCTGTATGAGTAAGTACACCGCTAACAGGGAACAGGGCTTGCAAACACATGAGTCATTCCAACTCATCCATTGCTCACTTCTGCCATCCCCACAGTGTTATCTTCAGTCCCATGATACCTGATGGGTTTCTTAACACCCCAGCTGCTGGAATCGCTTATTGCATTAAGACCTTTGCTTCCATTTGGCATGTTTCTCAGTTGTCCAAGTTTCATTAGAGGAATTTTTTTTTTTTTCCAGGTGTCATCGGTAGATATTCTTTTGGCAATTTTATGATGATTTCCTCAGGGTCTCCCCCATACAAAGAGGTAACAAGCTTACATAGTGTAGTGCACTGCCAGATGTGTTGTGGGATCATGTTCATAATATTTAGCAACTCTTACAATTGCCCCACAGAGGAAGCATGTTCCAGCTTTCACAGTCAGACTCTGCAAGCAAGGCAAATGACAAAACTCGGGAAAAGCCATAAATAGGAAGCTCACAATTCAAGACACAAACAAATCCATAGGGCTACCGTGTGAGAGAATAATAATAATTTTAGTCTTTTGAAAAGACAAGGGCAGACTGAACTGCAAACATTTCAGTCTTCCTCGTTCTATTGCCTCTGGCCTTYTGCTTCTCCAGTATAGTGTGCAAATAAAAGTGAATCGGCACTTTCAGATGTACTTCTGTAACCCTACAGATGTGTTATTAATGTGGATTTTTCAAGGTTCAAGGCATGAAAGGACTGACTGAATTATATGAAAATATAAACAGAATAGGCATCTGCTTACAGGGCATTCTTCCTTCTATTATTTACTACAGATTGTGAAGAATCATTTTGAACAGAGATGAATGTTGGGGGAGCACATAAACAAGCTTTTAAGGGGAATAAAATCTGAGGCATGATGGGCAGGGGAGAGTGAAAAGGGTAGATTTTAAAAATGGCAGAAGCAGTGAAACCCATGGGAGAATTGCTGCAGAGTGAGGCAAGGGCTTGCTGATGGCAAGTGTAGGAGACAGTAGCAGAAGGACAATTAGCAAGAACTAAACCCATCATTTTTTAGTCCAGCATTTCTTTGTAGTTAAATTGTTCATTCCACCTAGTGAAGTGTTTGCTTCCTCCTCTCTGGTGGGACATCCACATAGTAGTGCATGGTCTGGTTTCAATAACATGCTTAGAGCAAGGAGAAAAGACTTATGCCACTTGGGGAACCAGTCTGGGTGCTCCTCGGCTGCAGTGACCCAGAGATGCTGCTGTGTGCTCCAGTGCACCTCTCGGCACTCCCACGCAGAGGGGAGAATACTACAGCACGCTTCTTACCTACAAACCCAAGCTTTCTGCCACGAAAAGTGAGGGTGCATGGAGAAATGACAGGTTTTTGTCCTGAAACGTAGCCAAGGTAAGCACCCAGGGACTAGGGTAGCCTGATGCAACACTAATTTACTCCCCTTGAGTGTATGCATCATATCACAGTCTTTAGTTCATGATTACATACTATTTTTTTCAGACTTCTGCTTCATTCACTGCACAGGAGACTATGCACTGAGAACAAACTAGCAATACATGGAAAAAAAATGCTAATCTCTGTAGAATGCCTGTCTCATGTGTGGCAAAAATGGAAGTTATATGACAGCTAAGGCAGAAAAATGCAGGAAAAAAAAATTAAAGCACCTGAGGCTTCAAAAGTCGGTATAGCAATTTTGGCAGTTACTACCCACCAGCTGTTCATTACTATCCCTTAGCTGGAGGTTTCTGCCTCTACAGCTGAGTTGAATTCACTGCTGGCACTTTAAAACAAGTCCACTGACTTTGTGATGAAGCAGACTTGAACTCTTGATGAGGGCATTAAAACAGTGTAGCTGTGGATGTTGTAACAGCAGGGGAGGGTAACTTCTTAAATTGTTTCAACTCCATCCCAAAGAAGACGTACCTAGAGAGAAGACTCTACCTTGGGTTTCTCCCAGCCTCTGCCACAGGCTTCCTGGTGATGGTGGGCAGGTGACTAAAATTTAAGTTTTCACAGCGGTGCACTAAGTGCATTTTACTCCCAATTCACTCCGTTTGGCTAAGCAAAAGGAAATACTTGGGGTCTGATTGACAGAAATGATGAACAACTCCCAGCTGCAGCTGAAGTTCATGGGTACCCTCCTCCAAGAACGCCAGCAGAATAGGGCCAGGTTGCAGCCTTCTCAGACTGACTTTCAAGTTAGCTGATACTTTTGACAATTCATCTTGAACCCCTATAGCTCAGTTCCCTGTCTTGTGGGAACACTGGCAATACTCTCATCTCACATGGGCATTGTTAAGATATATATTTATTGGTATTTGCAAAGAACTTCATTATGGAAAGTCTTGGTTTAACGAAACTGTCATTCCTATTAGAGGTATAAAGTGAAATTCAGCCCATCTGTTGTGTACCGCTGTCCGATTTCAGCTTTTTCTCTCATACTTGTAAAATTCTTGAATGTGACAAAAAAAAGACTTTTTTTTTTTTAAAGTTGCTCTTCAGAGCATGTGGCAAATGATGCTTGGATATCCTTTTCACACTTGCAATGTGTGAGTGAAAGGATATATAGAGAGACTTGTCTGCCTTTTTTTTTCTTTTCTTTTTCTTTGTTCGGGTGTAGAATGACTCCTTTCTCGATATTGCAGAGTGCCTTTCTGTGTGTGCCCTGTTTTCTGCATTGTTTAGCGTTATTCTGTCAACCCTAAGCAGAGTTGATTAGAAAATTGATACGGTTACTAACAAGATATATTTCATGTGTTGATTTCAGTCAGCAAAACGCGTTTTCTCAATACTAGTTAAGCTGATAATGTAGTAAAATGCATGGTTGATTTATTTTCTGGAAATTTGCCTTACATCATCACTAGATGTAACAATTGTTTACATTCCTATGATCTGATCATCATACAGTGAACCAAGTAAGACCTATCGGCTCAGTTATCTTCCTGCTGCTTAATGGTGACTCTGCATCTGTGATGAAGAAGCAGCAGTTTGAAATATCCCCTACTGATAGTGCCAGAAGAAAGCTGGAAAATCTCCAGAACTCTCTCATTTTAAAAACATTGCTGAATTTCTTTGTGAATATATGAATATACATGGCTTGCTTATTTGAGCAATGAGATTTTTTTTTTTTCTCACTTGACTGTACTTTCTTCTTGTAGTACATATTGGTTCAGAAAGAGATTAGAGCTTACCCCATGTACCGAGGAGGATGAGAGGTAGGAATTTTAGTGTTGTGCATATTAAAGTTAGGAAGTTATAATTTTTTTATATATTGCATTTTGTAAATAAGGGGAAAGTAGGAGAAAAGCATACACTCGATATTAAGCATGACTGAATTGTCACTGTAACGGAGTAGTTCTGGAATTGAAGGATAGTTGTTTAAACCAGGATACTGATGACAAAACAAAGTAACAAGTCGGTAAAATCAAAAGGCTTGATTCCTTCAAGAATTGCAGCCCCTCTTGTTTGAATAGAAACAGAAAAACAAATTAGGAAACACGCTTTTGTATGTGGTCACATGTGGAGAAACATCTATACCCTTCTTTATTTTAGGTGACATTCTGTATTTTTTCTTCTGATGGTGGGGGGCAATCCGCAGAGATACCTCAAGTTTTGGGAAGGAAACGTCAGCCTCTCGGATCCTGCTGCCACCCTCCACCAAGCAGCCGGGGAGGCGGGTCCCCCCTTGAGCAGGGTCCAACCTAGCCTTACCCCTGCCAGTGGCTTCATTTCAACCTTTATCATTGCTCAGGAAGGACAATCATAACCAAAATTACATTACACTACAGGACTTAAAAGGAAAAAAGCCTGAAGGTGATGCAGAGTTCGTTGGATGGATGGATGGATGGATGGATGGAGAAAAGCTTCCTCTTTTGCCTCCACTGCTGAGTTGTCAGTCAGCCAAAAGAAATTAGAAAGTGAAACTTATGGCCCATGTGAAACCAAGAGAAAGAAGTACATTAGAAATGTCCCCTGATTGCAAACCCAGGTGAACTGGATGCAAATTTAACAATGTTATTGCTCAGCGAGGAGGATTTCTCAGGGATAAAAGGCAATAAGCACAGAAATATCTTTGGGCAAGTGTTAGTCTCTAGTGTGACCTGAGCAAACTCAATTTTATTGTGAGCCATGTTAACAAAGAACTGAGCCTATAAGCCTTGTAATAGTAACAAAAAAGCAATTTATGCAAAATGGGGGCAATCCTCATCTCATAGTATCTAGAGAATATGCAGTTTTACAGGTGATTAATTTAAAAAAAAAAAAAAAAGAGGAAAGAAAAAAAGGCTTGCATAAGTTATTAAAAAGCCTTTTACTAGGCTGCTACTGGAGAAGTATTAAGAAAAATAGAAAGGGTATGGCACTTGAGGAAAGAGCAAGGCATTGTGGGAATACAGTATGAAATAAAGCACAATTCATTTATGTAATKATTACAGAGACACAGTAGTCATACAGTAGTTAAAAGTTATGCCATGATTCCCCAAAACAAACTGGTCTTCATGAAAGTTTGTTTCTGTATCCTTTATCTTTTCTATTTGGTGTTTTTATTGAAAGTAGAGTAAATCTAAACATATAAAGAAATTAATAACTATTTCTAAAACACTCTTCCAGGTTGAGAGTTTGTTTTGCTTTGATTTTGTTGTCTCTTTTTTTTTCCTTCATAACATCTTCAAAATGATTTAACCTAGGCATTGCAAGCATAGCCGCTCTGAAAAGAATTGCGTACTGCTGCCTTTATGTACATTAATCAGAGCTGAAAGACATATAGGTTTACATTTTCAAAAGCAGTCAGTAATTCACACTGTGAGTGCTCCATTTGTTATGCATAGAAAGAAAACACTGAGTATTAAATCAGCATTTAATATCAGGTTTCTTTAAGTGTGTAAACTTAGCTACCTGACATCATTAATCATTTTTGGTATATCAGGCTGTAAATATTTACATTTGGTTTTAAAGTAATAAACAGTCACATTTTCTGTTACCATACAAAAAATTATGGTTGAGACTTCCAAAAGAGCTAAAGGATAATAGACACCCTGGGTTAAATCAGTCCAGTCATTACAGCTAGAAACAATAAAGACTTGGAATGAATTTCAGAAAGTAGATATGGGGGCTTCCACACCAATGTTTTTGAAAAAAAGGACATCCACATTCATGTTGCCACTTCTGAGGTGCTGAAAGTCATTCAAAAACTGTTTTTTTCAGTTTTTGAAGTTCTTGATCCATTTTTTACGTTTCTGCTCGGGCACCAAAGGACTTTGGCCTTAGGGAATTTAAATATTTCCTCTACACAGGAGAGTGCATTAACCACCAGCCTCTCGATTTATTTTGCTGTAGCCACAACACAGTGAGCAGAAGCTTCGTACGTCTTAGACCAACTGTTTAAAGCACTAAAATTAGAAAAGCCAACCTTCAGGTCTGAAATAAATCAGCACCTTTCAAAGTTATTAGTGAGTTCAGACCTAATTGATAAACACTGGTTATCGGTACGTATCTCATTAACTCTGAGTCATTTTCCTTAGCTTCAGTTTCTCAATCCCAGGATCATGGAGGTACCTGCCCATCACATGAGCCAGGTCCCTAACCCTGGGCTGGGGCTGAGATTTTGCACCTACCCCTGTGCTTGGTGTTTCCTACTGTTTTGCTCAAACAACTCCTGCTTCATATGCTACCACCCCCAGGCGCACAACTCTGTCTCTGTGTTTCATTACACATATGAGATCACTCATGGGATTTCTGACTCTATTATGGGCCCAGCATTGAAATTCCTAACTGAAACAAGTCCTTGCCCATGACAGTGCTGCCACAGTTGAGGAAATCCTCAAAGCACTGACCTCAGCTGGTAAAGCGAGAATTTAACCTTACCTTAGAAGGACTTGCAGCCTAACTCTGTCAGCGTCTGAAACCCCAAGGTACTGAAGCTTCTACCGTTGCAAACCCCATGTACACCTAAAGGTTTTCCAGGTGGATGGTTAAACCCACCTTCAGACTGCTTTTAGGCCACAGGGAAGTCATTAACACGCATATTTAGAGCAAGGGCACAACCTGGCAGAGAGCCAGGAAGAGCCCTGGCCATGGCGCAGAGACGTGTCAGTCAGCACAGTGATAACCACGCGGCATGTCCTTCAGCCAGGAGAGGTTCCCGTCACCTAAAAACCATACGGACTACTTTAGGAGAAGGTCATGGCATGTGGTATGAAGGGGAGAGGAAAAGGGTGTGAAAAAGTCCTGCAGCTATTGAGGGAAAAGTCTGCTGCCCTCAGCTCCACCGTGGCATGTGGAAGCAGCTTTAGCCCCTGTAGAAGTAGCAACTGGAGGATCATCTGCTGTATTTCAGCCCTGAGAAAACCACCACTGTATTTTAACTAATCCCTCAGATTTATGCCTGATTAGCAAGACACCGTTAATGGTATGATTAAATACTTTCAGAATATATATGTAATCAACTTTTGACTCCAATTTTATAGTTTGCAGAGAAAGTAGTAACCGGATAATGTTAGGAATGTTCCTTCAAAACATGGCTATCAGTGAATTAAATAGTAGCAGCTTTTAAAAGCCTGCTCTTGGTTTAAAGGCATTTTTGCAGTCTAAAATATTTATTCCAGACTACAGTTTTAGAGCAAGAACGAATTATTTCTGCAACTAAGTAGTTTATACTTTCCTTTAATTTATTTCATCTCTGTCATTATATTGTCCTTGAAACTATTTTCTGTCACTGTCAAACACTATAGCCTCAGGACAGAAATGAAAGTGAGATAATATATCTCCATGAGCTTTTCTGGTGAAATGTTTTTAAAAGTTTTCAAATGCAGACATTTGGATTTAAGCAGAAGATGAAAGAACAATGAAACTAGGAGATTAAAGGAACAAAAGCAATTATTTTAAATGTTATCACTCTAACATTCCAATATTAATCCTTGAACACTGTTATAATTGCACCAAATAATTTATATAAGTAACAGAAAAATTATTTTATGTTACTTCTCCTATTCCTCTGTGAAGAATAATATCTTCTCTGTCAGTCTCTTTTCTCTTAATTATGATTCCCAGAAATGTGTCACTGTGACATTTTTCTAAATATGGTCTTAATAAGAGGCTTAACTGTAATGGTTTAGTGCCTTGAAAACTTTCATGAGATTGTCAAACCAATTCCTAAAAACATATAATATATTCATTTTCAGAAACCAATGTAAGTTCAATGTGTGCTATTTTTCCATTTCAGAGATAACCTAAATAGAACAAGCAAATCCATGAAGTAAGACTTGCATTGTTGGAATAGTGTGGGAGGAAGTGAGGGGCAGAGATTAGAAGATTTATGCTTTTGCCCTATTTCTTCAATGCATTGTTATAGAATTTATCGATTGTTTATTTCTCATGTGCTAGCATTTTAAGAGATTATTTTTTGAATAATTTTTTACTCTGCTTAACCACTATTMCATTTTCTAAACTAGAATGTCTGTCATTTAAGCTTTGAATTTCCACAGACTGACATGTTTAGAGGTAGAGTGACTGGCTGGCTCAGGGAAGCCATGTCTTACATTTCAAGAAACATGATTCAGACCTCCTCCATTGCTTTGAGTGTTGCAATGTTTTCTTTACACAGAGTTACCCTTGCATGTTTGTTCGCTTTTTTATTTTCTCCTTGCTTAGCACTAGCAACTTCATCAGCCCCTTGCAAAAAAGCAGATAAACATGGTTCCTCCTTCAAAGATTCCATAAAACAGACACAAAGAAGAGATATTTCAATGWCAGATATTATACTGCTTTAAATCACTTCCAGTTGTTGGCTGAACCCAGGGCTTTCTGTTATTTTGATACCATTTCTGATGAGCCAGAAATTAATATATGGTAAATGGTTTATATAAGATTGGCACATTTGTGTAGGAGCTGAGAGCACAAGCCCTCATCCCCATCCCCAAGACACGGCAGTCTGTGCAGACAGGATGGGGGAGCCCGTTTATTTTGTTGATCTTACCACGATACATTTTCCTCATCCAAAGGGACCTTTGCTATGCAATGCTTCTCTTAAATTACCACTTCAGCCTCTTAACAATTTCCCTACCAATTTCCCTACTGTCACTACTGAACAAGAGTATCAGACAGGTTTCAATCTTTTCCTGAAGAACGATGGTTGGGTATATGTAAAACAGCAGCAAGTAGTTCACAGCTCACCTGCTATTATACAGGACTCAGCTGCTTACTTTTCAGCCTACCAACACAGGGAGGGATATTATATGAGTGCATGTGTATATATGTGTGTGCATGTGTGTATGCTTATACCTTTAAATACAAGAAAATTCTAGTGGTGCTCAAAATTGTTCAGACGTTGCTGGTTTACTCGCCTTACACAAACACATGGACATGCAAACATCCACATCTATCTTTACATAAATACATGCATTTGCATGTATTTTTGTACATATTCACAAAAAAAGTTTTTTAACTGCAAGTGCATACATTTAAAATTATAATTAACTGCCATATTATTAAAGTGATTGAAAAGACATAAAATGTAGTCTTGAAAGAAACTACTGTCTGTAAATGTAATTCTCCATTATGTCAGCATGCCTTTTTCAACATTTTCTTACAGTCACAAGATTTTATAAATCACTGGCAGCAAGCATGCATGTTCTATATACCAAAAACTGTTTACCCACACAGATGGATGTATGTGTATGACACTGAATCACACTGAAATAAAATATTTTTCATGAAGGAACATGTAAATACTAACCAGTATTTTTCAAACACTTTTCCCACTAACACAAGAAACAGTTATACCAACATTATTTAAAAACATGTTTTAAACAGAAAGAAATTCAGGCAAAGAAATCTTTTTGAAAGTGCCTATTAAATTCGGATAGCTCAGGAGCTGGGCGTCCGGCTGGGGAGATGCTGCCTTTTAGGAACAGCTACCTATAACCGTGATTGACCTTAGCAGGTACTGGGGGTGCTTAGTGTCACTGGGAGAAACACTGGAGAGGCCACAAAACAAGAATGTGCCTATAAGAGGTTTAGAAAGTGCCAGCAGATGGCATGCATGAGTCCACAGCGGTGTTTTTTTCACGTGTGGGGGGAGAGTTTTGAAACAACAAAACTTTCTTGAGTACCCCAGATGACTTACTGTGCACCACTTTTGAAGGTTACTCTGAAAGATGTTATGCTAGGTAAGGAAAAAGCAGAAGAACCCCAAACTGATGGATACATTTAGGAAAGGATTTGCCTAAGTCATTAAAAAAATATGCCTCTGCAGTACTGAGAAAGCTCAGTTCCTATTACAGATACAGATTAAAGACGTTATTTGCGTGCGCTTCTTCTTGATCTTCACACTTGTCGTCTTTGTTGGAGTTTTATAAAAACACATTAAAAACATCAGCATTGCAAAAAAGGATTTAGAAGCAACTTGTCTTCTGGAAAATGTTTGTTTCATTGATGTTTGAGCTTGCATAGAAGAAGTAATAGAAACTGCATCTCTGATCACTGGAAAATGGATTCTTGTCAAAGGCACTAACTGTCCTAATAGTGTGATGCTATGTCTTGCTCTGTCTCACTGCCAGGCTCAGCTATAGAAACAGCATAATTATATGAGTAGCAACAATTCCCTTATCTAGTATGAACACTTGCTACTGTTAACCACATTTCAATGTGCTGAAGATGAAGCAGAGAATTAAAATTTAAGCTGAGTTTGTTGGGTCTTTTAATCCAAAGGAGGTTGTTTTTCTGTCGGGTCTTTGGTGTTGTTTTTTTTTTTAATTTTACACCTTTCAAAATCTGCCAGCCAGCCCCAGAGCAGATGATGTTAGCAGAGCCAGGAGCTGCTGCTGCCCAGGGCACGCCGCCTGCCCTCATCTGGGCACTCTTTGGTTCCCTGCAAGAGTCAATCCTGGACCTGCTAATTTTCTGTTCTGCCTGACTTCTTGTGCCACTGCCATTACCATGACCTTGGGACTGTGGCACTTGATAACTAATTTTTTCAAATAACCTCAGCAGAAAATTCTCCATTTCTGTCTCTGATTGCCCCATAAGTATATTTCCCAAGTGTAGACATTACTAGTAAATCTGTCCAGATATCCTCATGCTGTTCTTAAAGATAGTCAACTAACRGCCCAAAATTCCTGATCAAGAGCTTCTTAATGTCAGTGAAAGTTCTTCTAGAGAAAACTCTGAATGCCATATGAGGCAACCAGAATAAGCATCTTCTAATCCACCAAACCCATGAAACTATTGTGATTTGAATATCCATATAGTGAAGTAGTTGTAATGATAATAAGAACTAGTGCTTCTGATATTAGAATATCTAGTTGTTTGAGTATGACTAGCAGTTATTTCCAAAGCATCTCACAGAATCAGTGAAATAACAAAGACCTCTGTAGAAGGCAAAAAAGAAATATATTTGAGTTAGAGTAGGGGGAACTGGAGAAAATCCAGCTAAGAATGATGAGTCAAAATTCATTGTATATCAAACAACCTAATTACAGTGATTATGTTTTTTGTCATCGCAGAGTTGATGAATATTTTCCAGAGCAAATGGAAATTTCCATCCCACAGTCATTATAGTTGTCTAATATTGCTGTATATTAGTATCTTAGAGCACTGTGATAGTGTCAAATATAAACAGATTACTGTAGACAATCACCAGCCAAAAACAACAAAGAGGCCAGATTATATCTAGGCCTTCTGATGATCAAAGCTTTAATACGCTTTATATGCTGTTTCATAAATAATGAATGTGAAATGGTTGTGGCAGTAACATCAAGGCTTACATATTTTTGTAGTAATTATTTCAAAATTAAATATAAGTAAACATATTTAAAATGACTGTATTTATTAAATATAAAGCCCGAAGAGCCAAACACAAAGAAATAGCTAGGAGGAGATTTATCATCTGTAGGTCACTTGTATCCTATTTGTAATGATTCCTTTCCTGCACTAAAGAGAAAAGCTAAAACAATTTCATAAAAGTGTCACCTAGTAAAAGATAACCCTTTCTTTGGAATTATTTCTAATTTGTTGCAGAGCTTCAGAAGGAAATATGCCAGCACCAGGATTTATTTTCCCCTTTTTGTTTCATACATGCTGATTTACGTATTTTGCTGGTCTTGTTTAAATAGCATACCATCTTCTGTGAACTAAAGAGACTTTATTAGCAGCAATGATACCAACTGTTCAAACTGGAATACATAAAATTCCTTATTATTTCACATCACAAAATARGCATCCTTATCTCTATAAACTATATAAGTAAACAACATCTAAGTTTGAACATTCAACTTGCTCGTATTATCTTTACATCGACTTTTAAAGAAAACTAAAAGAAAATTAAGATAAATTTTCAGTGCCCTGCCAAAGAAATTCAGGTGAATATCAGGTCAATGAAGTTAATCATCCTTTCCACAATAATGAGGAATTAATACTCAAATCATCTACATTTGATGCACTTTATATTCAGCAATGTCATTTAAACCTTAAAACTGCAAGAATTATGGGAGCTCTCAAGCTAATATTGATCTAATGCCTTCAGTTCAATGACAATGTCAATTACTTTATCTTTTTTTTTTTTTTTTAAATAATACGGGAAGTACCCATGCTGTTAGAAACAGTACATGACAGAAAGGTCCTCCTTCCAAAATTGAAAAAAATTTATTTCCTGATTTCTTTTCATTGCAGCTGATTCAGATTTTAACTCAAAGCATTTATAGGTTTTCCTTAGGGAAAATTAAGAAACAGCTTACATGTGTAAACTTTAGACTATTTAAGGAAATTGGTTTAAGCTTTAATTAAAAATCCATTATCATTTATCATAGAATCATAGAATAGTTTGGGCTGGAAGGGACCTTTAAAGGTCATCTAGTCCAACGCCCACTGCCGTRGGCAGGGACATCTTCAACTAGATCAGGTTGCTCAGAGCCCCGTCCAACCTGACCTTGAATGTTTCCAGGGACAGGGCATCTACCACCTCTCTGGGCAACCTGTTCAGTGTTTCACCGCCCTCATTGTGAAAAATTTCTTCCTTATATCTAGTCTGAATCTACCCTCTTTCAGTTTAAAACCATTCCCACTTGTTCTGTCACAATAGGCCCTTCTAAAAAGTTTGCTGCCATCTTTTTTATGAGCCCCCTTTAAGTACTGATAGGCTGCAATAAGGTCTCCCCAAAGCCTTCTCTTCTCTAGGCTGAACAACCCCAACTCTCCCAGCCTTTCTTCATAGGAGAGGTGTTCCATCCCCGTGATCATTTTTGTGGCCCTCCTCTGGACCCACTCCAACAGGTCCGTGTCTTTCTTGTGCTGAGGGCTCCAGAGCTGGACGCAGTACTGCAGGTGGGGTCTCACCAGAGCAGAGTAGAGGGACAGAATCACCTCCCTCGACCTGCTGGCCACGCTTCTTTTGATGCAGCCCAGGATATGGTTGGCCTTCTGGGCTGCAAGCACACATTGCTGGCTCATGTCCAGCTTTTCATCCACCAGTACCCCCAAGTCCTTCTCGGCAGGGCTGCTCTCAATCCCTTCATTGCCCATCCTGTATGGATACCGGGGGGTTGCCCTGACCCAGGCGCAGGGCCTTGCACTTGACCTTGTTGAACCTCATGAGGTTCACACGGGCCCACTTCTCGAGCCTGTCCAGGTCCCTCTGGATGGCATCCCGTCCTTCAGGCGTGTCGACCGCACCACTCAGCTTGGTGTCATCTGTAAACTTGCTGAGGGTGCACTCAATCCCGCTGTCTATGTCACTGATGAAGATATTAAACAGTAATACGGTCCAATACGGACCCCTGCGGGATGCCACTCATCACCGATCTCCATCTGGACATYRAGCYGTTGACCACTACMCTCTGGATGCGACCATCCAACCAATTCCTCACCCACYGGACAGTCCACCCATCAAATCCATATCTCTCCAGTTTAGAGAGAAGGATGTTGTGGGGGACTCTGTCAAAGGCCTTGCAGAGGTCCAGATAGACGACATCTATAGCCCTTCCCTTGTCCACTGATGTAGTCACTCCATTGTAGAAGGCCACTAGGTTAGTCAGGCAGGACCTGCCCTTGGTTGGAACTATTGTTCCCTTCCCAGTTGTTTCCCTTTTAGGATACTATAACTTACCTATCATCGGCCAGTGCAATGTCTGCATTATTCCATTCAAATTCAACACCTGAAAATGCTTATGCTTGTTATTCCTTCTTTCAGTCCTTGCAGAGAAATGAAAGAAACCCAGGATTGCTCTCATTGTTTGCACTATATAATTTTATCTCTTCATTTAATACCTCCTTGTTATTTTATGTCAGCCCTCTGCCAAACAAAAATATCTCCAGGTGTAGATCACATACTTGTCAGTTTATCACAGGAAGGTTTTAGGGAATAACGGTATGGCAGTGGTCTAATAAACTCCCACAGTGCAGTTCAGCTGCCTATATCTAAGGCTACACTATGCAGATTCTTTACAAAATATGGGTCAACGCAGCATATGTAAAAGATGTAGCAGGTCTCTGCCAGAGCACACCACTACTGCGTTGGAGGCACTTGTCTCCTGCTTCCTCAGCGCCTTCCTGAGTGCTCCACAAGGCAGGTCAGGTGCCTTCTACTGTTCAGACAGTGCCCAGCCCATTATGGGTATTACCAGAAACAAGTCTGTATATTAGCAGCCTGTTTACGTGTTGGCAGACCACCTATGGAAAACAGGTTTTAATTTCCAGGTGTTCGTTGCAACAGAGCAACAAGGTGTTGATTGACCCCAGCCTGTTTCCTCAGGGCCAAGAAAATTCTGAGAGTGGTGTCTAAAACAAGTCCTCTAGGCTGCAATTGTTTCAAATTGATTACACATTTATTGACAACATACTTGTAAGTGTAACATAAAAGCTGAACCAAAGGACAGTCCAACAGATAATTTTTCCTCAAACCCACATTGAATCTCAGTCTCTCCTTCTCAACAAGAATCAGGACAGAAACAAAAATGTTGCCTGGTTGGGATGTGATGAATTTTTCAGTATGAAGGTCTGAAGAGTTTTCCAGTGTGGGGAGTGGCTGGTGCTGTGAGGATGCGCCTCTGTAGCTCTGTGCTGCTCTAGCAGCTCTGTGGGGATTTTTCATGGTGGCCCACAGAGTACCCAAATTATTGATCCCAGTGGCCCTTTACATCAGTTTCTGATCTCTTGTGCTGAGTTAGTGTGCCCTGGGAGTGCCTCCAGAGGTGATCTGTCTGCACCCTGGCTAAAACTTCTTCCTTCAGGCCTATCATATGGCACCTTCTCATTAAAATATTGTATTTTTCGATGAGAACCACTGAAGCACAACACCCAGCCTGTCTTCACATCCTGGAAAATGATGATTGAAATGAGAGACCACACATCACAGCCTCTGAGGCAACCTATGAACATTTAAAGATGTTATGCTCAGAAATGTGGGCCCTTCTTGGAGGGAAAGGACTGTGCTGTCACTTTCACCACATATGTGAGAGTTTGGACATGTTGGGTCTGTCTGACAGCATGGATGAAAGAAGGTGGCTGGTCCTTGTTGCCTGTCCATTGGCAATACAGGGGACATATGGAACTGGCTTCATATTTCTGCTGTCATTGGCTTTCTTTTACATAGATGCGCATATTTCTTTTAAAACCTCACAGTTGTTGGCTCCCTGTGATGCATTACCCATCAGTCCAAGGAAGAACAACTCTAACCAAAATGAAAATGATAATGCATTGAGAAATGTCACAAACAAGAGACCTTTCTCTAGAGGACTCTTGCTAAAATTTGTTCCAAAAAACGTACCACTGCAACAAGAAGAGACGATGTCTCACACAGTACAGCTAAGCAGAGCGGACACATGATGACACTTTTAAAGGGATAACTTAGCTATTTAAATACTTAAGTCCTTAAAATCTCAGATAATAAGTACTGCTATAAGTATACAGCTGCGTGTATTCCTCCTAAGACCCAGAGCAATACCTTCTACTGCCACCTGCTAGTCATCCAGACACATTGTCTCTCACCTTCCCCCTCTCTCTCCCTGTCTGGGTTAGAAGAAAACAAGCATCACTGCAGCTGGTCATTGTTTCCAGTCCTTTTAGTGACCTTTGATATCCTTTTAGTTCCTTTGAAAGAACAGCTGCTGCATATATTCCAGTATCACGGGTATGACTGTTTGAGATTGATAATCATGTCTTCCTGTAGAGGTCAACCTTGGAAAAAAAACACAAATAAATATCTTAAAAGCTGAATGAATTTAACGTATTGCATTACAGAAAGATCTCCTAGGAGATTCCCTGTGAAAAAATTTTCCTGAGAGATGCGATACAACAGAAAACATTGGAGGAGAAACATAACAGCTGTTTTACAAGAGATTAGGAGTTAAGACTTCATTAAGGACTCTTACCTATAGAGGCATCCTGCCTATATTGAATAAGGTGTTTGTTACCTTGAAGAAAACAGCATGTCATTCTAACCACTGTAGGTGGAGGAATGGCTCACCTGCTTAGACATAAACTTTTCCCCAGCTGATGACTAGAATGATAACTCATGGGTTTGCTGCAGGGAAGAACCTACCCTGAAGTCAGGTAGTGGTGTATAATTAATAAACTATATGATCCTGTCATCCGTTGGTATGTTGGGTACAAGCCCACACAAGGATCAGGTTTCTTGAATTTAATTAAGGAAGGATTTCATGGGTTTGTTTTTGTTGTAGTTTGCTACAGATGTCATTGTTTTATAGCAAACATTTCACTAATATTCATTTATTTGCTCATTTGATTGTAAATGACAGGAGCTATTGTCCTGTAGGTCATAATGGGAAGTGCCTCCTGAGAGTAGCATCTCAGGTACTGAGCGGTAGCTACTCTGTGCACCAGGTATTCAGCAGCAAATTCATTGTTTGCCTTAAAAATTACTATAAGAGGGTTTCATGCTTCTCAGACCCTGGGTTCTGGAGACTAACTGTGATGGTCCAATAAAATCCAAAGGGTTTTCTTCATCTGTAATACAAAAACCAAACAAACTGATGCTACCTTTTGTTATGTAGAAGTGCAGGCTTGACAAAGTGATCAAGCCAGGGGATGCTGTGATCAATAAGGACAACTTACACACTCATTTTGAATTTTTTTCATTAAGACCAAGCCAAAACAGTGAAGAAAAGGGTGAAAGTAATTATTTCTAATTCTAGTGACCATGGTACCATATCTTCCACCTCTAAAATTAGGTCACATTTAAGTGTTTGTTCCTTATAAATAACTGAGACCCYATCACTGTGGCAAACAAAGCATTTCTCTTGGCAGACCAGCAATCTTTGTTTCTAGCAGCATATGTAAGTATCTCCTTAGTTAAAAAACAGCTTAGTGCTTTTATCTGCTTGTTTGACACATACAGAGTGTCTACTTCTAAACTTTAAAAGATTGTAGCATGCTGTCATCTCTGCTAGTGAAAATGGGTGTCCAGTGATGGCAACTGCCAGAACATTTCTGGTTTGCCTTTGACAATCTTGGATTTCTACTAGTGCAAAACTATTCTTGGTGACTTTGCTGGTACCGCCACAAATATTTTTCTTTCTGATAGACTCCAAAAGCTTCTCAGTGTCTTTCCTCCATTTTATATATTGACATAAGTACTCCTTGCAACAGTTTTTCAAGACTTGATGTCCCTGAGAAGCAGGAATATGTAAATGACCCTCTCCCTTTCATGCACTAGGAGTATCATGCCTTTACTTAAATGAATTCATGTGGAATTGCTACCTTCTATTTTTTATCACAGTATATTAATGCATTTACATTTGTTTGACTTCTTCCTCTGGAGCATGGTACATGGATTAGCAACATGTTCTTACACAATTTTCCAGTCACTTGATTGCAAGCATTGGCTTTGTTCACTTTCTTTGGAAATGCTTCTTGGCCTGAATCTACATTAAGTAATAACAAGGGTGACTATATCCTCTTTTGTCAAGTATTAAATGTAATTATCAATAAAAAACCCTCTTATATTCTTTTTTGTCTATGGGTCACTCAGCTGCCTTATCCAAGATACCAAAAAACTGGGCAGCAGTTAATTATGGGCCAAGTTTTGTAAGCTATACTTTGCAGTAAGCTTCTATATCACATGGAGATGAAATAAAATCTGTCTAACTATAGAACAGCAAGACAGTCTTAGTTCTGTATTCTCTGCTTCATTATTCTGTAAGGCCATCTGTAAATAAATGTACCTAATGCTTTTTAAGTTGCAAAATTTTTTAGCTGAGTGGGTAATACATGAGGGATTTAAAGTGCAGCAAGTACTACTGAATCTACAGAGTCTGTGATAGTATCTTCTATAACACATTATCCAGAAAACTGCCCTAATCTATGAAATATATATTTGTGTCCTTTTATTGTGCTGTTTTGCTTACTATGTCTTCGTGGAAATGGAATACAGAAATCCATCTCTGACCTTACCTGTTTAATGAATTTATGACCTAGACATGCTCAGAAATTGATTTATAGTCCTGTGATGTTTTTTATCCTATTGTCCTTAAGTAAAGCCTCATACATGGGTAACCAGGGTATCTCACTTCATCTTCTTCATAGAAAGTGCAGGTGAGTCTTTTGGAGAAGAACAATGAGTGCAATTTTGCTAACCAGAAGATGCGTGTCATGCACATCATTTCCCATGGAAGGATGTGGCTGCTCAGTCAAAGCTTAATACAGTTCATCTCCTTGTGTAGCAAACTGTTCCCATTACCATTGTATCAGTCATGAAAAATCTTAGCTAGCCAGTGTCTCCTTTCATTGCTTTTATTTGCAAAATTCTGCCCAATCCTCATTTGCATTTCTCATATCCTACCCAACACCTTGTGCGCTCCTTGCCACAGACCAACCCTTCTTTCAGATCTTTCTATTTCCTTTCTCTGTGTTGCAGTGTTCCAGGCTGGGTTTTTTGTTAGTTCTTTGGTCAAACAATGCTGAGAATTTACTGCTTCATTGAGAGTCTCTTCTGTACATATATATTACGCCTGAGCTTGCCACTTCATAGATATCAGCAACACATTCATCAGCCTTGCAGGGAGTTTTGGTTTCTCCCAAATGCTGTGTTGCYCTATATCATTCTTTTCATACCATTAAGTGTATTGACTTCCTTTTATGCCTGGAAGCTGGTCTATTCCTTCTAGCTATGGTTTAAAAAAAAGATCTTATTCTCCCTAAAAACCTCCTCTGGTCTTTAACCAGCAATGCTAATTATGCCAGAGATTGTTTGGATGAACCTTTTAAATGTAAAATCTTTGGGAAGACGTATGTACCAAACCTATTTAAATAGGTCCTACTTCTTTACAGTATTACAAGTTGTATATCTTTCCCTGCCTCTGAGACTAGCATTTTTCTTCCTATTTTKAGAGATATTTTTGGAGAGGGAAGGGCCTTCAAAATGACCATAATATTTTAACTTCTTCCTGTAGTCAGAGTAATGAGTGCTGGAAGAGCTGAATTCCAGCAGAAGTGGTAATTTTTA
This sequence comes from Phoebastria nigripes, assembly GCA_035582835.1. NCBI lineage: Eukaryota > Metazoa > Chordata > Aves > Procellariiformes > Diomedeidae > Phoebastria > Phoebastria nigripes. Next base: position 178,144 of record JAYKAV010003295.1, read on the forward strand.
TCATCAGTGGTGCAATTTCATCTCTCCTACAGACATGGGATTTTGTCTTTCCAGCACTTTCTCACTCTCTCTTCTAATCTCTTATTTTCTTCTAACCAGGAATTCCATGGTTTTTCAGTAGAATGTATTCAGTGCTGCAGAAAGAAAAAGACATATTACATTCTATTACAACCTCAGCCCCTTTCACTAGCAGGGAATGTCATTTTCATAACATTTCAACACTTTCAACGTACAAGTATGCTAAGTGTATTTTGTTTGGGGGGGTTCTTATGTATTTATTTATTTTGTAGATGAAAGAAAAGAAAAGAGAAGGAAGTGCTGCTTCATGCAATATGGTCTGTGAAGCTGAACTGTTGTCATAGCTGGTATCTCATTTTAACTTTGCAGGTCTTGATGAAAAAGGATCTGAGTTCAGCCAGTTATTGAGCGTATGCTCCAGTGACTGCCAGATTGATGCTTCTGTCATACAAGAATGTGACAATAGTTGCTATGGGTTTCCTGATTTGCTTAATTAGATTTTCCCTGTATAATTAGCACATCTTTAATCTGAACTTCAAACTATGTCACCAATTTATTTTGAAATTAGAGAAAGTGTTGGAGAGGATTCTTTATTCCTCCCATTTCTTGTAAATGTCTGTGCTAAGACCCACTAGGAATATCACAGAGCAAAATTGTTAAGAGGTCAGTATGTGATGTGGAAACAGGCTGTTTGACCTAGTTTTGGCTGTGGCTCAGACATCTGAGCTCACTGAAGAGTGGCTGTGAGGAGAATCTCTCTTTGTTTCATTTCTCAGGATCGAGGTGAAGCTAGTGGGAAAGAGTGGGGTAGCTTTGCAATTATATAAAACAGCTATTCAGTTCTAGAGGTCGTCGCAGACACAAAAGTATTATCCTAGCACAAGAAGGACTGGCTCATCATACAGGGAGGGAAGGAAGAAAGCAGCACTGCAGAGCAAAGAAAGGTACATACGCAGTATGAAACTTTGTAAGTCATTTTATTCATATGGGTAACCATAGGAATTCAAAAGCCTTTGCTTTGTCTATTAAAGTTTCTACCCTTTCATGGGCTCTTGCAGAACTACTGTAAAACTACCAAAAGTTTAATTTAAAAAAGCCCTGTTTTCATACTACACAATATACTACACAGTTATGACAGGGATGCTGTTGCAGGTATTTGGCTGAGGTGGTGTAGTTAAGCTGGAGTTCACTCTATAAATTCCCAAACCTTTATTTTGATTTATTTTTAACATAAAATTTGTTGCTGCTTTAAGGCTAAACAGTATAACATATGCAAAGAGAAATTTGTCATTTTGAGAGGCTTCTGAAAAACATGTCAGCACTTTGCATTAGCTGAAGCTTTGCTCTGTGCATTGCAGCAGCTCCTTAAAGATTTCCAATAGGCTGCTGCATGCTAATACTTCACTACAGAATTGTTTAAAAGCACATTAGCATGAGGCTACATTTCAGTGGAGTGAGAAGGGGCCAGGAGGGGTTACAATGGGATTGTGACTTCCCCGTGCATGACCTGAACCAACACGCATCAAAGGTTGAAGCATCCTCAGCGCTCCTTCCGGCACCACGGTCCTGGGGGCTCTCCAGTGTCCCTGCAGCGGGTGCTGTCCACACTGTGCGACTCATTCAGCCTCCTCGCACCCTCCTGCTTTCCCTTCCTTTGCAAACACACACCGTACTGAGCATGATTTTTCCTCTGCCTTTATGGCGATGGAAGCTCAAGTGAGCAGCCTTTAGGACGGCTCTCCGTAACACACCGTCGGTCCGTATACAGGCTTTCCAATGGGAAGTGACAGGGARCTCTGCTTAAATGCAGATGCCACAAAACAGGCCAGGTCACAAAATTTGCCTACACTCTTTTCTTTTCTTTTYYTTTTYYTTTTYYTTTYYTTTTTTTTTTTTTTTTAATGTGAGCTAACATGTGTTACCCTTGGAACACATCTTCCATACTGGAGAAAAAGGGACGGCAATAAAGAACTTTCTGCCATTTCAAGACATCAGGGTTTATATCCCTTTCTTGTCTCTCATAGAAAAAAGTACTAAAATCACTTTTGTAGCACAGGTTTATGCCACTGCTGTCTGCTTTTATAAACACCACCGACTAAACTTTCCAGAACTATGATTTCAAAGCAGAAACACTGGAACTAACAATGCTTATGTAAACACAGATGGTGACAGTATTAATTTGGAGAAAAAATGCCAAGAGATTTTGTGAAAGGCAAAAGGTAAAATAAGTTGGCAGACTTAGGATGTCTTACTTTTCTTTAGGAAGTTTTTTTGCATGTATGCCTTGAAACATATTGATATCTTCAATTCTAATGCTTTTAATTTAGTATCATTGCACTTACTGCTCTGTAATGTGGAGCAACTTGTGTTAGTCCTTCTTCCTGTGAACTACAACTCCCAGTTATGTTCTTCAGCTATTTAGTTCCCAAGAATATCTTCAAAGTTTGATAATAATTTATGTTGTCAGTCTATTAAGTCAATTTTACAGGATCCAACACAACCAGCGCCTGCTTATGTGAGGCCTGAAGACTACTTTGGGACTCTGTGAAGGCCATTTGATATCTGCCTTCTTTTATGGTTGACCTTGAAGGAGAGTTCAGTTTGGTAATTTATGGCAAACACCATCCAGGAAGACCTATTTGCAAGATTCACTGTCACTTAGTGCTAAATGATCGCTCCTGAGTCTGAAGACAATCTGAGTCCCTGACAGGGCAATCCCATAAAAAATATTGCCTGGCCGCCCAGGTGTCTTTTCCAATTATCTGGAGTAGAAATTAATACTTTTAAAAGCTGCTAGTTTTTGAAAGGTTATTACAATTTATTCCAGTAGTTTCTTTTACACATTATGATGAATTGGTTTATTACATCGTTATTTTCCATGTCAGCTTTTTAGAAGATTGAATCATAATGTTGAAACATTAGAGTGAATGGCAAACATATTATTTTACAGCTGAGTAATATATTTCCTCTAAAAAATTGTGCTCTGTTTTTAATAACAGGTAATTTTATGATTATATTGCTTAATGCTGTTGTCCCACATTTATTTCTATGTAGTAAGGACTGGAGGACTTTCTTTTAAGATGTCAGTGATAGCTTGGACAAGACACAAAATATATGAAAGTACAATAATCCAAATCGTGAACTGTGCKTGGAAGCATAGCAATTCATGACTTCTCAATATCAGTTTAATATATGGAGCAGCTCCAGGGAGAATAAATGGTTAGCCTCACTTTAGTGGGCTTCTAAATTTAGAAGCAAGTTTTTTTAATGTCATGTTTTCTTCTTTGATTTTTTTMTTTCTGTGATAATGTCTGGGTGCTATTTTTGTTCCCCAAATCCTCTCCAACTGATCTATAAAAGGACTGTAATTAGCATCTTAATGGGAATAGTTGAATCTCACCGTTTCCCTACAGCGAGCATATTCCTATTTATGTAGAGCTCAGCAATACTCAAAGACATAATAAATTCATCATTTCGTTTTCGTTTTTTTTGGAAGCCGGCAGAAGGAGAGCTAGGGTGGGGGAGGAGAAGGAGCAAAGCTAAAACTCCCATACTTTTCGACACTGTATCTGCATGTAGAATAGTTTCTTTTTCCAGCATGAATTACAAATTTTTGGCTTTCTATCATCAGTTCTGCAGGTGGCTGAATACTTTGAACTCCCATTGACTTCTTTCACAGCACAATAAAGTTTCCATCCTGAGGTGCACAGCAATGCCCCATGTATTTTTTAATTGGAACAATTATCTCAGAATGGTTTAGTACAAAGTACTATTTCAAAAAGACAATTTCCTGTAGGTAAATGGTGTCAATTTCAAAAGTTGTAGGTTAGTGCTAATGAGTGTCTGACGCTATTTTTCAAGCAAGCGCATGTATAGATAAAGATTTGGAACTCAGCCCAAATGTTTAGAGAGTAAGACACCTACAGCTCAAATAGTCAGAAAATGGCATAAAAAATAATCTTCCCTCAAAACCAGAACTTCTTCTCCTTCACCGTCAGAAACCCTTCTTCTGTCAGCTGTGTGAAGGGCAACCTACCACACAATCTGAGCACCTTGCAGATATTACTGATTTTCATCCTCCATTTCATTAGGCTGATTTGCATGGCAGCGTGGAGGGTAAGGCCCTGATGAGTTTATCTTCTGTATGATGCAGAGAAATAATTAAATTTATAATATATAATGTTTGAATTCCTGCTTCGTGTGCCTTAGCCACAGGTCCTATGTAATGCAATAGTTCACAAGAGGCTGTATGGTTTTATGGATAAGAAACAGATCATATTGCAGGAGAACAGGGCACGGTTCCTGGCTTAGCTGGGACAAGCTGGCGGTGCCGTGTGTGAGACTGTGGAGCTGATCTGCCTCTGGGCCCCACAAGGAGGTGTGTTCCCCCAGCCTTATCCAGACCCCTCTGCAGGAGACYCCGGGGTGTGCCACCCCCTTCACCCTCCACGAGGTTCAGATATTGCCTTTGTGAATATTCCCACGATGTCGCTGAACAGTGCTGAACTGCGTGTACATCACAAGGTTCCTGGTTTTACCAGACCACAAATCAGTAAATCTGTGGCTATGTTGACCAGTCTGCTCATTCTTAAAAGTAAATGCTTCCTGACTCGATTCAGTATATTCCCTAGAAATGCTGGTGGAGATGAGTTAGGAAAGATGGTTTTCCCCAGTCCTATAAATATTTTCCCCACTTTATCATATTAATATCAATGAAAAAGGTCACACACCTGAAATTCAAATCCATGGAGGAGCGATTTCCAGATATTTCTGCTTAAAACACTGAGACTATAAATAACAATATATACATAGCAGCCTCTTGTTTTTCTGAATATCAAGATTTATTTCCCCTGAAGATAAATATTGACTTCGGCTTTAAATTGGTCAGAATTAATCTTTCTGGTCAATAAATCTTGGTATTCTCTTCCGCAGAAATCAATACCTGTTTAATATATCAGATTATTGAATGAAATTAATAAATTTAGCTCTGCATGGAGATTTTCATAAATGGTGAACAGTCCAAATTTAGGAGGCTTCAAAAAGGCTCACAACATACTATATGGACTATTTCAGTTTAATGTTAAGAAACTGCTGAACTGTGCATTAAATAAATTACTATATTGCTCAGATAGTTACAGTAAGGTCTATTAAGTACTTATTTAAAGACTTGGCAACAGTGAACAACAATAAATAATTCAAGCAGCACCTCTAATCTTGTTTTCTTTCTCCTTAATTGGTTTTACAGCATTGTTTTGACATTTACCCTTGAATTAAAAAAAAAAAATACTCACAAAGAAGAAAACGCGTGCTGTGCACTAATCCAGCTGTCAATTGAGTACTTACATATTGATGCATCAGAACAGCAGAGGAGCTCCACTCTGTCTTCAGAGCTGGCAAAGCCCATTATTGGTGTGAAGCAGTATGGGTTTCTGGGCTTGCAGAAAAACTGAGTTGAAGAACTGTTTGTTTATACAGATGCACATGCTCAAACACAAAGTTTTTTAAAAAATATAGAGACATTGCATCATCATCTCAGTGAGACTCCAGAGCAAATACATGAGAGACCATGTCTGATCTATTGCCCAGGGAGGCATCTAGATGCCAACAATTTGCCAAGAAGGACAGATGGATCCAGAAGAGATCAACAGCTGGAAAACTCAAGAATTAAAGAAGGAGAGCCAACACTTTTGCTGTCCAGGTTTCCCCAGCCTGTTGAGAACTCTGGAGTGATTCTAGCCTTCAGGCTGACTGTGTCAGGTCATATTTGAACTCAGCTTTTAGAACTGGAGAAATTGTTGTTGGTTTTGTTTTTAATTAAGCTTACAGAAAATAAGACATAGTTTGGTTTCTGCAACAGTTTTTCAAAATTTTGTGTCTAAAATATTTTGTGTTAGTTGGCCTTTTTATTCAAAATTGTAATATTTATAGACAGGATTTCTTTCAAATTCTTTTTTTTTCCTGAAGAGAAGAGAGAATAGGGAAAGAAAAGCCACATATTTTCCTTTCTTTGTGTTTTAATTTTGCTATATAATTCTTTTTTTGAGGATATGTAAGGTATAAATTTTCATATGTGTGTGTGTAGGTAAATAAACACATATATAGATATGAGAAACTAGATTATACTGGCCCGTTTTGAGCAATGTATGAATATATTCAAAGCATACATTTAGTGAACCCCAAATTGGTAAAAATATGGTACATACTGCTTTTAGATACTGTATTGGCACCTCTTGGAACTTCAGATGGCAGTATTAACACTTTTGTCATGTACATATCACCTCCATGCATATTCATATTGAGACTTCTATGCATAGTAAGTAATTTTTTTCTCTAACAGACACTGTATAGTTTTGTATGTGTATCCACTGTTTAAAATATTACATCTTCCAACACATCATTCTCTTTTTTTAATTCTAAAAAAAAAAAGATTTTTTTGAAAACAGCGTTCTTACTGTGTACTAAAATATAAAAGTTAGAGACAAAGCAACCATTGATCAATGTAAAACTGAAGAATATCTTTTTATTACCCAGAGAAAGGTGGAAATACTCTTCTCACTTACTTATAAGTTCTCATGCTCCCAGCCTTCCTTTTAAGAGGATGTAATTTTTTTTAAAAAAAGCTGTTTCCTTTGTACCTAGGCCATCAAGGTATTCCCAGTGTGCAGAAGCCCTGCAATACCTCCCTAGAGAGCTATTCTACTGAGTAGTGGAAGACTGCAGTAAAGTTGATATATTCCCCTCTGACAGTAATGAATTTCTTCTCTCTTCGTTGTGATATTTGGTTGAGATGGTACATATTCACACCTCCCCAGTAAGTCCAGACACTAAAGGTAAAACCTACTGCTCTTATTTCCCATTCAATTTCCTACATTTGTCTATCAATAAACATCCTTATGAAGCTTAATGTTCCTGCCATATTAATTCATTCACCTATATTAGTTATATTTAATATTTGACTCACCATGAAACATGAAACAAATCTAATTAGTTCCGTCTTTGTTTCCAGCCAGGTAATTAACAATTCATTATTAGGATAAAGTAACTTTTATATACCATATTTAGCCATCCACAAGCAAGGACTGCATTGCTAGCTCTGCTGATAGCCTGCCAAGTGAACTGTGTTAAGTCACTTCACTCCCCTTACTCCATTCCTTCATCAAGAAAGAGAAACATTTAACATTAAGTCCTTAGAGCTTCTTCTGAGCTCTGGGGAACAAAACCCCTATGCATTATTAATATTTGTGTTGCAATAGTGTAACAGTCCCCCAGTAGAATAACTGGGTGGGATTCATCTCACTTGACACTGGCTGAAGAAGAACTGGGAGTCAAGCCTGAGTTAGTTGGTTACCCATTAAGACCTGCTCTCTAGAGAGAAAGGCGACCTTCCACAAGTGACAGGTACTATCTCAAAATGGTATCATAGGCTGAGATGAACTGCCTTTGGGATGTACCTGTTACTCTCCATTGAGAGAGCCCCCATAGCCTGCTTAAATTTGAAACCTAGGGAATTAATCAAGTATCTAAATATATGTCCCTAATATGTTTTGAGGTGCCCCAGAGTATCACAACTCTGAAAGGTGGGAGTCCTCTGTCGTTCCTGTGTCATACCAGTTAGCACCACACATGTATCTTGAATTATCACAGAGCATCTCAACTGGCATTATATGCCTATGTCGAGGTACCTGAATYACTCTTCACATTTTTAGGGCACTGCAGCTGAAGGGAGTCTTCTTTCTCCCTATGTAGCATACAGTGAGGCTTAAGCATAGGCGCAATGTTACAGCACTTGGACAAGAGATGTCTTGAGAACATGCTTTCACATGCAAAAGCAATACTTCCTTGAAATTAAAAATATTGTTCTTTCATGTAAATAAATATTTTTGTCAGTCAATTTTATGTTTATCCACCCTAATACGCCACTGGTATGTAGCTTGTGTTAGGTAACAAACATAGTCATGGTAGTAGGACTAAAGCAATAACTCTGTGGTTTACACTCTTAAAATAGTTATTCTGGTCTGGTTTTATTTTCTTTCTTTTTTAAGAACATGTTCTGTCTGCAAACACATGACTTGTTTTCTAAAACAGTTCTTCTTTCTCTAAAAGAAAAGGAAATCAAATAATATTGATCTAATTGTGCACTTACTAACAAGTGTCTCAGGAAAGCAAATAATTCGGGAAAAGGAGGTGACATGTTTGTAGTTTGGCCATATCTATTACCATCTTAATTTCATAAAATTATAGTCTGACCTTGAATTGACCATGCATTTTATAAGCTCAGATGAACAGTTACGCAACCAGATCAGCTACCACTCAAGAAAGCAAAAGCGGTCAGCTGACCAGTCACTTAAATTCAAGAATAGATAAATCATAAACCTATAGATTTTGCATACAGTTTTAAAATAAATCCCTACAGTGGTTTTGCTCTGCAGCTACATTGCAGGCACTCTGTGGTTTTGGCAATTTTGTCATTTCCTTTGAATTTACATTTACCAATCTAACAAGTTTAGCTTTCATATCCTTAGCAAAACATCATATTGAGAGGCACATTCTTTCAAATGGCCTAATTCAGCTCCCATTAAAGTCAATGAAATTACCTTGATGGCTTAAGTGAAAGCTGAGTTATATACTACACACAGAACAGCTGTGCAGGATCAGCTCAAAAGTGCCTTTACTCCAGTATCCCATTTCTGAAAAGAGTAAATAAAGTGTGCTTATGGAAGAAGTCTAAGAAACAGGGCAAATACAGAATGATACTTTAACTTGTACCCTTGCTACTCCCAGTAATTTGCATTTCAGAGACTTTGTGAGCTGTATGTTGTAATCACTTCACTGTGTTTAATAGCTTTTGATGGATTTTTCATTGAAAGTCTTCAATCTGCCTTTGAATCCACTTATACTTTTGACATTCACAGAGTTCCACAACTGAATTATGCTTTATTTGAAAAAGTACTTCCTTTTGTTTATTTTAAACCTCCTAATGATAATCTCATTTTGTTCTTCCTAGTTCTTACATCCTGAAAAATAATGGATAATCAGTCTCTTGTGCAGTATCACCATGCAATTTGTAATTTTATAGACTTAAATCATATTTCCTTCCACCAATATTCGTTTTTCAACCTGAAGAGTTCCAGTTTATGTAATTACCCCTCACAGCAAGGTCATTGCCTAACCTTATCATTCTTCTTTGAAGAATTTGTAATTCTACTTTGTCCCTTTTGAAGTGACACAACCAGAACTATCTGCAGAATTCAAGATGTAGGCACACCAGCAATGCACACAGTAACATGATGATGTTTCCTCTTTTATTATCCCTTCCTTTTCTACCATTTCTTTGTTATTTCAACTGCCCTGAGCACTAAGCTGACATTTTGCACAGAGCTATTTGCATCCATTTTTTCCTGATGGGCAAGAGCTGATTTTCATGACCATGCTTTAGTGTACGTGTGTACTTAAGATTGTTCCTACCAACATATGTGTTTGCCTTTTTCAACATTGAATTTTGTCTGCCACCTCATTTTCCTGTAATTTGGTACCACAAAATTCCTTCTGTAACACTTCTCAATCAGGGTTTTTTTTTGAACTAACGTGAAATTTTTGTCATATCAACTGCTTAACTATTCAACCTCACTATTCAGCTCACCATTCAACTCAGTTTCCAAGTTAGTTTTGTCTATGTGTAATGACAAATCACAACAGAGACTCTTTAGAGAGATGGTTATTGCTCATTAGTGATTAAATCTGTTCATTAGAAAGAACCAGAATTTTGATGTAGTCCTTGAGCTGAAGTTTTACAGTGTCCTAGCTTCCCATCTGTCTGTGGAAATGCATCGTCCAAGATGGGTCTCTGTGTGAATCCCAACTCTTCAAAGTTTCCTTTCTCTGATACATCCTCACCCATTCCCTCACCCCAGGCAGGTGAATATGCCTTCACATTTTTAATTTGGGATTAAACCAGTGTTTATTTCTTTCAGTGGCGATTGTGAGCATTCAGGGGTGATGCCCTCCAGCCAGTCCAATGACCCTTATTCCAAGGCTTCCAAGTGGCCACAGTCCCATCCCCTAGCAAAGCTGGACTCCGTTCTCTGCACCAAGCATGCAGATATTAGTGCCTCTGAGAGCCCTATTAGTACTGGCAACAGAGTTTGTCTGAGCAAGGCATTTGACACATTCTAGTCTGGGTGGTACATTTGGGGGTTTGTGCAAAACTGTTTCTGGTAACCTTTTTGAACAAAAGCCTCTCCTTTGCAAGATCTGTAAGTGTTCATATGAGTTAGTATACAAGGTTATTAGTTTCACATCAAAACTTGGATTATACAAGAATATTTTCCTTGTGTAGGTACAGCCTAAAAGGTACATGCATAGCCAAGGCACAACAATTTTTCTGCATCTGCAGAACTGTCCAGATAGTTCCTAATACAGGCCACATGGAAGCTCATGCAGTAATATAGGTGTGTAAAGGAAAATACCATATGTCAGTACAGGGAGTAGTAATCAGGGGGTAAGGTGAGGCCAAATCTTGCTGCGTGTGAAGGATTTCTCATGTTCCAGGAGGAACTGTGGAGCTGAATCTCTTGAGTTAAGGAGCTGTGGAATAAGCAGTAGGCAAACTCAGTTCTGGGGCTTTCCAAAATATTTTAAAGCTTTGGATAAAGCTTTAGATGTGAATACCAAATCATCAAGGGATTTAAACAGAAAAAGATATATGAAAAGTAACAGCAAGAGAGCTAGCAGATCGTATACGTTACTTGGTGAAAAAGCACAGATATATTAGGTGCATCCCTGCGGAGAGCTGTGACAACAACAAAACCCTTGAAGTTAAAATACTATCTAACATGCTTTAATCAAAAGCCATGTGGACCTTTTGGATGCTCTCTTCCATCATTGCTGTGATTAACATCATCTGTTCTTTCTGGCAAGCAAATAAATAGATAACTAAAACATGCTCAGATGCTCTTGCCTGAAATGTGACAAATATGCCTTGCCAGCAGATGAGAAACATCTCTTTCCCAGGGATGGACCAAAGTCAAAAAGTTGTGAGGCTTTTTTTAGTTTATATATGCATGTGAAATTTGGGAGTGGTACACTTCTTGAGTAAAAAAACCATCATATATGTGAGTATGTCTCTTGAGTGAGAACTGATACCCAACTTGTCAGGCTATGTGAATTATTTGATGAGATGAATGAAATCATCTGCTTTTTTTTATCCTTTTTTTCTGAAGAAAATGTAATTGACTTAAATATGCTGTCCATATTTGTCTGGAAGGCTCTTATGCCTTCCTATTAATTTTTGAACCCATTGATGAAACTTGACAGAAGGTAGAAGTCTCAGTGGTAGTTATAAAAAGAAAATTAATACTTGAATTAAGTTTTTGTTTCAGCCATTATTTGGATATATAAAGTGGCTATTTTMATGATTAGAATATTTTTCTTTTACTATGTGGAACAGTTGTGTGCCTGGGTTGAAATGGAAAGTGTTAGAAGTCATAGTTGTAATGAAAACATCAAGGTTTAATTGAATTTTGTTATCAGTTTCATTATCTGCTTTAGAATGATATTGAGAGTGCTGTATGTAAAGAAACAAACAAACAAAAACTTACAATTTTTTTCAAAACAAATTTCTCTGTACATGGAGGTGAACATGGAAAACACCATGCAGGCTGCATGTTCTGTAGTGTCTCAGTGAAATTTTTACATCTAAAGGACAGCTGGATATTCCAGGTGTGTTTTAACATTTCCTCTGGGCTAGTTTATCCTTCTCTCCAACAAATTACAAGATTTTACTGAGTACTCCACCTTGTAGGTGCAAGCAGCAACAGCCACAAAAAAATGAGAAGAAAAATGTTTCAAATTGGTAAGACTGTAATAGAGCCTGCATTTAAGAACAGCCTTTATTAAAAGCTTCCACGTATTTTCTGTGTTAGTAATACTGAAATACTATCAACTGAATACTGTATTTCCTAGTAGATACTTTGAATTTCCTTTCATGTAAAGTATGAAGCACAACTAACATACTACGTGTCAGTGAAAAGAGCTGTTGTTTTCTTGATAGCATGATGTGTGTGACTTTGTGTTTAAAAAATGAAAACTTTCTTTCAAGAGGCTAAATATTGGCATATTTAAAAATGTGTACATTGTAATATCCCCCCAAAGAATACTCGTTGTTCACATGTTGGTTGTTATTTCAAGAAAAGAGGTCGCAATTCTCATAATTCAATTTATTTCACAAGCTAGATCTCGGACATCAACTTTCCATGGAAGAAAAGTTACCTAAAGATTGTAGATTATCTAATACCGGTAGTTTTCTTGCAGGCAATGAATTGCACAGACTCTGATTTAATCTACCTTGGTAATTCCTATGCCCCTGTGTTTCTTCTAATCTCTTCGATGTAGCTTCATATCGATAGAAATCCTGAAAGTGTTGTCGCTACATGCTTTACACAAGAAAAGCAAATTTATAACTGTAGGATGACTGACTAATACAGAAACAATGAAAGGTGAAGGAAAGAGAGTTTCTTATAATAGGTATGAACGTGTGCTGCCCACGACAATGGAGCACATTAACAACATAGTTAACAACAACCACTTAATTACTCTGCTTTCACAGGTGTTTTTACAGATGCTTTCACAGCAACCCTTTCAGATAACCTTCATTCTTTTAAAATGTTTTTCCTTGAAAGTAAATATTCAGATAATTTTCTTTCTCAGAAAGCCCACACTGAGGAAAATTACTTTGCTCAATGCCATGAGGGATTAAAAAAAGGAATTTGCTTCATGCTAAGAGAAAGGACTTTGTGCTAAGGGATGAAGTTAGGAAAATACTCCAATGTAAGTAAAATATGATGGAGATAAACAACACACTGTGATGAGAGAAGGGACTCAGCTTCCTCTACCTGTACAAGTGCAAACACCTTTTTAATTTGTAGGTCACACATAAAATATAGTAGTAAGGGGAAAAAAAAAAAAGATTTTAAGAGAAAATATTAATCTAAAAACTGCTATTGACAGTTGGCAAGATTACATTGTGGAGTAAAATTGGATAAGAAGTTTCAGGTGAAAATTTTGAGCTTAATATTTGGGGTAACTGCAAATAATTCTAAAATTAACATAAGTTTTTTCCAGTCAGGAAAAGAAAAAAAAAGAAAGATTTCTCTTCAACACTTTTTAAACAGAATATTTCAGTCTTCCATGTGATTGTTCCCTATTTTTCAAATTTTAATAGCAGAAAGTCAGTTCATGGTTTGGAGGTTGGGAGTGATCTGCACATTTGGAGTTCTCCCCAAGATGTCTGAAGTCATGCTGAAACCAAATGAATGGTTTGCACACCTATAATGATTTTTACTTTCAAAAAGCAGGTAATCATTCCCACTTCAACAGACTTGATAAATTGAATAGATTTAGAGCAGAGATGTGTTTTACTAGCAAAAGAAACAATTCTTTAATGTTCTCTCAAATGTAATCAGGAAGAGATGACAATGAGACAACGCTGCCTTATTGCCTACCCCTTTGCGCCTGCAAGTCACCTTGCACAAGTTTGATAAAAGACTGCTTGAAATAACTCGTAGACATATACTACACTCTGAAAATGGCAACACGATTAATTTTCATTTTATGAGCATCCTAGCACTCAATTCAGATCCTATCCTCTGCCTCTGTGCATACTTATTTCTTTCATACTTATTCTCCTTGCTGGCTTCTATACTTCTGCCCCTTTCTTTGCTCTCTCCATCATAACTTCCCTGTGTTTTTTCCAATTTCTTTTTTTTTTTTTTTTTTTGAGAGGCACAGTTCAATACGGGTTCTCTTCTTGTTCTCTGAAACAGATGAATTATGTTGGCTATGAAATTTCCATGCCTAAAACTGGGGCTGAAAAAGACACCAGACATGGAAAACTCAAGCCTGTTTCTTCAAAATCTGAGAAAGTTTGAAGCCACAAAAAGCATGCTCTAGTGTTAAGAAATATCAGGAAATTTTTACTAAGGTCAGCAATATCTACCTCACGTTTAAGTCCTTCCTTTCTAGTGGAGCAGGGGATGTGCCTAAAGAGGCGAGACAAGAGAGGGGTCAAGTTCAGGCGGTAAAAATGTGCATCTGTTGGACAAAAGACCAAATAACAACCCGTTCATTTCATTGCCTGACTAATGCCAGGATTTCACTCAAAATCATTTCAGGCTTGTGATGCTGAATTATTTTTATTCATACTGAGTTCAAAGGGAGCTAATGACTTTCAGCCCCTTCCACAAGTGAGCATTAACAAATAAGCTGGTCGGGCAGAGATAGGACCTACAGGAGAAATCCCTCTAGACAAGGTATCCGACTCCCTGGAGAAGAGAGGTTTGCCTCAGGGTTGGCACCCTGGAAAACAGCTGTCTTGGAAAGCTGAAAACTCCTTTGTGAGCACAAGTGCTGGCATCAGGCTGGCTGCGGGACTTGGGGTAGCTTTACCCTTGCCAGCAGTTGCCCTAGGTGCTGARGGCTGCCTTCAGGTCCTCTGGATCCTGCTGCACACCTCTCCGGCTCCCACTCCCTGAGACTGAAGAAAGGACAAAACCAATCCAGCCTCTTCTCTCCGCCACCTTTGCGGGCCACTTACTGTGAAAACCCACATCACCAGGCAGGAGGAGAGGAGTGCTTCTGGTGGAGAAAAGACCAGGTCCCTTGCCTGAGGCTGGGCAGTGTGTTTCCTCAGAAGACATCCTTGGTCCATGCTAGAGCACCACAATCCCATCACCTTCTGCAGCACCCAGCRCAGCCACCTGCAACAGACTGCCTGGGTGGCACCTGGGGTGACTGTGATGCTCTGAAGGAGTGTGTGCTATCAGACAGGACAGAGACACCAGGCTTCACTCCCAGGTGTCATGAGTGAGTGCAGTTTGACAGGTCTGATGGATACAGGTGTGTCATTTTGTGTGTGCACATGAGAAGGCCTTAGATAACACATGCTCTCTCTGCAATATAATTCGCTGGATTATTTGCTCTCATAAATTCAGACTATTTTTTTTTCCTTAGATCTAGCAGGAAACATAAGCTATTTTTTGCTCTGGCAAACACTAAATCACTTTCTTTTGGTGAAGAAAAAAAAAAGAAAGAAAATATTTTAGGTTTGCATGTTCTCCAGTAGCTGAAATTTTGAAAAATATTTAGTAGCTTAAATGCCCAAATGGTCTGTCTTATCACCCAGCTGTAAAAGGCAATTTGAAACAGAAAGTTTCATACGTTATTTAAAGCCTTGTAGATTTGTTATTTCCTGAAGGCCATTCTAATTTCATGATGCTGTTCTCTCTGCTAGAATTTTCTCAGTGTAGCTGTCTTGAAGATTTAGGTTAAAAACAACAAATATATCATACAAATAGTAAAAATGTGAGAAATTAGTAGAGGAAATTCAGAAGATTCTTAAATGTTAAAAGCAATGTGGAGGACTGATGCAGTAAAGCAGAGATAGATTTTAATTTCCAGAGACTTCAAAAGTGGTTTTCACTGGTTTGGTTTACTGGTATTATTCTTAAAGGAGTGCCTTGTCAATCAGGTGTTAATTTTTAAAACAGCCTTAGACAGACCGGTAAGACCATTACCTTGATGCAAGGCAAGTGAAAGGCAATACCCCTCAGGCCAATGCTGGCTACAAGTGTCAACTTCTTGGAAAACAAGAGGTGCGGTCAGTGCTGCTGTGGTCCCTGCTGCCACCAGAAAAGCGCAGCCAGTCAAGAACTCCCTGCAGACATCGGGAGTAGTCAGTGATGCAAAAGGGAGCTTCCCAGCATGAGTTCCTGCACCTGCTCACTATGCCGGGGCTCTTCCTTCCTTCAAAGGCTTCTTTTTGGTCTATATATAGAAGAAATGCAGATGTCTGTTGTGAGGGGGTGGAAGGCACTGTGGAATAGTTGTTTTCCAAAGCTACAGAAGTTAAGGCGCCTGCAATAATGCACTTGACTCATCCTGTACTTGACACTGAGTCAGTGTCTTAGAGCAAAGGAGGGATTGCATGCAGCAAGGTCATGTGCAACTAGTGACAATCAGCCTTACAGTACCTAGAAGCAAGCCCAGCTTATTTTAGTCACCTTAGTAAAATCATTATGGGAAAAGGTTACCCAGGACTAAAGGGATTCTAAACACTCTTCCATTACCAAGTTAGGGAAGAGGTTGTAAGGTGAGACATATTCCTCAACATTGTGCCTGAATCCTGCTCTCGCTGCCATGGCCTGAATGAAACAAGCAGTGCTGCCCTGTGGATGCCCTCCAGACCTCCAGCATGCACCTCCATGTYGGTGGTGATATCAGACCGTGATGAGCATACCAGAGACAATATGTTCACTGCTGAACTGCCTGTGCATTCATGCAGGAGAGAAAGGGATCTCCCACCACTTGTTCCTGGCATATGACTCTCAGCCTTGCCTTGGTGAGGACATTATGGTAGGCATGGACAGGAGAAGCCTTGTGTCCTCCTTATGGACTCTCTCTTCAGCTGTTACCAGGGGGAATATAAAATTACCTTCAAAAGAAAGATTAGTGTAAGTTTGCTTCCTTTTTCACTCATATCCATATGAACCTGAACTTTTATTTGACTCGTAGCTATACACTGGAAGACTTTTTAAAAGGGCTATCACTACTGGGCAATGTTCATATGCTAACCCCCAAGCTGATGTAGGAACACACAGCAGACTCCCAGCTCTCCATTCAGCTTAGTTTTATGCAAGGCAATCTGAGTTCAAAAGAATTGCTTCACCAGCCTACAGGCAGAATCAGGCCCTCAATATTATATTTAGAGTTTGCTGGAAATTTTTCACCTGAAAAGATTTTCAATAAAAAACAGGAGCATTATCGATGAAAATGTTCGTGATTATAAACTATATTATAAACTGCCTCTTGAAATGATTATTTATTTGTTTTTGCTGGTATCTGTCCAGCTGGCTAGAGAAAAATAAGTATCTTCCAGATTTTCTTTCTATTTTTTTTTTTTTTGTCAGTTTTCTGATGGAAAATGTTGAGGGGAACAACGGCAACAATGCGAAACAAAGCAGCATTATTCAAAAACTGTTTGTTCAGAAAAAATGCCCATTTCTCACTCTTTGAAATTTTAACAGCTCTAATTCTTATGTATACATGAAAGGAAGAGAAGAATTGTTCCACTAACTTGTTCCCTTAAGCAGAAAATCTTGGCCATATGTCTTGCTTGCTCATGGCTCTTAGCCATTTTTCATCATATTTTGCCCATTTACATCCTTTCTCCACCCCCTCCGTAGGCCCATGCCATTTGCAGAACACTTGCAGGTGCTGTTTTTCACTGGCATTCCCCAGGCTGCTCCCACACCAGGGTGACTGCTTAATGCAGCGTGCTGGCAGGGCTCCACATGGAGCCCTCGCCAAGATTTCTCCCCTCTCCCCCTTGGTATATGAACGAGTACAAAATAAACTCAGCAGATATTTGCGTTCAGGCTTACATGGACTGAGCACGGAGTTTTGATGG
Source organism: Phoebastria nigripes (assembly GCA_035582835.1). Lineage (NCBI taxonomy): Eukaryota > Metazoa > Chordata > Aves > Procellariiformes > Diomedeidae > Phoebastria > Phoebastria nigripes. The sequence goes on from JAYKAV010003295.1 coordinate 195,623, forward strand.
ACTGACCAAACTTATCACAAGTTTTCACTTTTCTTTCGGTGATGGGTAGAAAGGTTGTCACATTTTCAGTTTACTCTATATAAGAAAAGAGCTGCATACAGTTAATGAAAGTCATCGGAGCAGTTCAACTGTGCTGTTAGGTTCAGAGCATGAAAGATCATACATCACTGTAACCTACCTAACCTTCCCTGTACTAAATGACAAACTGCTGGAAATAGCCTTTGGGTCAGGTCTCACATTCACTAAAATACTTGTCCTTCAGCTGAGGACTCTGTTGAACTCATATATCATTCAGCATCTTAAATCACACAGACTTGCATAAATGCTAAATACTAATTAAGATGAAAAAAAATTAGTGAAAGATAAAGTCCATGAAACAGGTCAAATCAAGGCTTAATTATATTTAGAATTTATCTTTTTAGGTGACCTTAGGAAGATATAAGACTGCAATTTTCTAAGAGTTTATTAGGTTGCTGCTGTACTTCATGCTGCAACTCRTATCACCCTCAGAGCCCATTCAGACTACAGCTTGTGCTCATCCAGAAACGGATTTCCAGTTGAACACTTCAAGAAGCAGGACATGGTAACATGGCTGAGCTCACAGGAGCTTGGCTGGCGCTGAGAGGCTTTTCAAATTTTCCTTACATGGTTTGATTAATAGACCTCAACAAGCAGCTCTTAAAAGGTTTTATTTCACTTACAGGGCATCATTTGCTGGGAAAATGTTGTTATTTGAAACATTTCAAGGACCGACATAAAAATGCATTTTGGAATAAAGCAGAAACTATAGGTGGTGGCTAGTGCAGTTAGGTGCACAATGAAGTTAGTAATTATTACTTAAGCACTGCTCCATGCATGCTAAACGCTTTCTGAGCAGTGTTTCTGCCCTGAGGAACAAACAGACTAAGAGGAGACAGCTAAATAATCAGCAGACACTGAAAAAGGGAAGACTAGGGACAATTTATATATCAAATCAGTCAATTCCCTGCAAGTAGCATGGTAGAAGTGTTGGGGTTTTTTATGTGGCAGAAGGCAGGAAAGTAGCAGATATGCTCAGGGAGGTCGGGCAGTGAATATAGAGCTTTTAGGTGATGGAGAAGCTGACAAATTGGCTGCTTTGATGTTAATTGAATTGCACCGGGGTCTTCAGAACTGAGTAACATGACTGTGTAGGGCACATGGTATAAATAATGAAAAAGAGAAGGAGACATGGTACTGAGTCATATGTTTTGAGATAAGATACGAGTTGCTGGCAGGGAGATGCAGGACCTATTCTGAGCACAACTGCAGAGGAGAGGACTCTCAGATGAGAGAGGTGACAAGGGGGGGGAGAAGGAGATACGGTGCAGGAGGTCAGGAGGAGTTGCATACACATGGCAAGCACTTTTATTCTGCATTTCAAAAYGTGATGTTAGCACAGTGAACATATTTGAAAATAACAATATAAACAAGTTTGTCCCAGCCCTCTCCCCATTCCTAGAAATAGGACACAAAGGGTGGCACGGCACTACCTCCATTTACTGTCTGTTATATTCCCTTCTGTACGTGGGCTGCTGCAGGTGTTATTACTGCTGGCCTCTGAGTCTAATTCAACAGCTCCTGATGCAGAGGTGTAATACCTTCTGTCAGCTGAGCTATGGCATGTGCTGTGCTGTCGTAGTCCGCAGTTGTGGGGCAGTCCCTAGGAAACTGTTACCAGCCGGTGGAATTTAGAGAAGGCCTAAAGCTGCTTTGAATTACACCCCAGCTATAATTAACACAGGAACAYAGTGCAAACTGAGCTTCTGTAAACTGCAGGGCAACGTTGTGCAAGGCAAGGAAGGAAAAAGTCAGGGTAATTTTTCCCCTCTATTGTTGAAAATTCACAATATATCTGCAGTTTTTTAAATGATAGCTAAAATGAATTCAGGCAGAATTGAGATTCTTAGGTGTTTGATATGTCTTCTGATTAGTCTTTGTTGGAATTATCTGTACTGCAGAATAATTATCTATACGCAATTCCTTGTATTAGCATTATAACCTAATCACWTCTATATAGCTTTCTGTCTGACTTTTTTAATTGGTTCTGTAATAGCCTCAGTGTAAAAACAGTAACCTGAAGTGATTAGTCATTCATTATTTTCCCTGTCCCTGAGTCAAAAGAAAAGAGATGAGCTAGTCAAATCCATACCACTACCCAGTCTTTTTCAGAAGTAGCTAGAAGTAACAGAAGTTGCTTTTACAGGGCAGAAAATCACTTCAATTCTTTCCCCAAATGACTGCACAAAATTCAATGTGGATCTCCTACAATAACTTCCTTGAAACCACTGTGGGTTTATTTACATCAGAGAGAGAATTCATGTAATTGTGTGTAAGTCAAAGCCTTATTTAACAAAAAGGAGAAAAATATTCCTTTTATGTCTAGCACTATCTTATTGACAGGAAATTTTTCAYCAGATTAGATTAATAAATATTAAAAGGTAAAATACGGTACTAATCAAACAATATAAATGAAAATAACATATGTAGTATTTATAACATGCAGTTAACTACCCTTGCTTATATTCTGGAGTGAGATAAACTGGCACTGTCTTACAAAATTAAAAGCATTATGGCTAAACAGCTAGTTCTGTATCTTGAGACAGAAAAAAGAGGCTATATGTAAAGTTTATTGTTTCATATTCTTCATTTAATATATAATTTTATACCTATGTATAATATGTAGTTATATGCAATGCACAAAAAAGTATGAGTATAGTATACAGGCTTATGACAATATTTCATCTTATATATGATTTATGTACACTGTGACAATATTTGTTTTTGTTAAGCATTATTTAAAGGTATAGATGACCACTATTAGAGGTTAATATTATTAAARGTATAGATGTCACTATTTAATTTACTAGTGCATATGTAGCCAATGTACTCAGTACAACAGATCTTTTTATGTTAATCACTGTACATAGCTGGAGAAAGTCCCTACCTTGAACAGTTCACATCTAATTAGATGAGATCGAGAAAGGAAATATTTTAGGATATGGTGCTGAGGCACAGATATACTTAAYCACGCAATCCGTTGATAGTCATTAGGTGAAGGGGAAACTGGACTTGGATGTCCTGAGACCTAATGAAGTATCTTAAATTCAATGACCATCCTTCCCTGCTGATGTCCATCCTATTCTGTTATTCCCCTTTATATCTTATTTTACACAGTGCTGTACTTCCTTTTCCAGCCAGATTATATAATGGTCAAAGATAATATTGGTGCCAGAGGATAAAACTTCCATTAACAAGCTGATGATGTCAGATGCTGTTACCAATTTATTTATTTAAAACTGCAGATCTGTCAACAGAAAGCTAAAAGGGAACTTGTATTTCCCTGAGTCATCCCCAAAAGATTTAACAACTAAGCCAAGGGCATCAAGCTGAACTGATGTTACGCAAAGGTTGAAGACCTGTTGCTCAACATCTTCACGGCCCCGGTGCTCTGCAAGTTTGTCTTTTGTGGGATCCCTCTCAATGGTCTGCTCCATCTTCCCTGTCCTGCTGGTCTCTGGGATGTGCACTGGAGAGGTACCCTCAGGCACCAGGACCAAGGAAGAGGCTTTACAGTGTTCTCCTTCGCCTGGAAGAGCACCACCACAAGCCTTTCACAGTCATGCCCTGCTGAATAGCTGCCTTCTGACACTGGATTTACTTGGACTCCACATGGTCAACCAGAATATCTAGTTAGGCCCCAAAAATCATGGTATTGCTAAAAATTATTGAAAAAATTGGCTTTCTATCAGTCTTGAGCTTAGCTTTTGGACAACACTTCAATAATGTTTGCAAGCTATTCTCCATGGCCATTAAAGCCGGTTAATTGGCTGCTGATACATTGAGTGGGCTTTTTTTATTCTGCTTCTCCTCTTTAATCACATGGATCTAGGAGATGAGGCTTTGTAAAAAAAGGAAAATCACTGAATATTATCAGATGCACTGTAAAAAGATGAAGGTGGGATATAGAGAGAAAAAACAGCCCTTACTGAGAGCAACAGAAATTTTATGCTTGTAAGGGCAGCAGGTGTGATTCAAATTGAGCTGTACCTTCAAGAATACCTTTTTTTGCAGAATTTATGAGAGAAAGACCTTATTTCCCAGCTATGTTTTACCCAACTACCATTACTCTGTTCCATCCAAATGGTCACAATACTAACAGATCAGAACAAGGTTTCCACGTCTGTTTATTAAAACACCTTTTTTTCTCCCTTGTCTGCACACCTTTTGTCATTTCAAGTAGTAACATTTGGCATTTTTTAAAGGTAGAGCCTACAGCATGCAAATTTTTCACTGTGATTTAGATGTCCAATTAGTGCAAGCACATGTCATGTCAGGAAGTACAGGGGGAAATAATTACAAGGAGGGGGCAGAAGAAAAAAGGTGGGCAGTAAGTGTGAACCTGAAGACTGATAGGAGAAAACAGAATACCTGTCTTGTCATTGTGTTAGCAGAAGCCAAAGCTCTGCTACATTATTTTCTAGTACGATATATTTTTTTAAAGATGTACCATTTTAAACGACATGAGAGATTAAGAGGAAAATAGCACAGGTTGAAATCTTGGAGCAGGAATTTAGCAGAGCTGTTCACTTAAAACTAAATGTAGGAGCCCTTTTCTTATGTTCCTAAGCACTGCTACCTGCTAAAATATGTTATTAAATATCCAGATTAAATGATACCGTTGCAACAGATCTTGTTATGAAATAGGAATGGGGTGTCTCCAGAATTCAATAGAAGCAGATATACTTTTCCAAGCAAGTATTTTTAAATATATACAAATCTTTCTTTACAGATGTGTGTGTATATATGTACATATATGAAGTCCCTTGTGATCTCCCTACTCTTCRTAGTGGAAAAAATCTGGGAATTTGACCCATCACAAATCCCTATCCTCACCCTCCCACCACACACTAGTTTATCAAAACATTTTTCCTAGTAAACAGCTGTCTTCTGAAAATTAAAAACTGTGGACTACATTCTGCACTTGTACACATGAGCCTGTCTATTCCAGTTGCCTTTAAGGTGGGCTGCAAGGCAAGCATAGCAGGGGACTCACTGAGATCCTGACCGTAGCAGGACGGCTGAGCATTTGCTCTCACAGAGAGGGACAGAGCCTTAAAGAACACACAAAGAAAGAATAACAGTAGAAACTGGATATCTGATTTATCTGCGGCAAATTTCCAAATTCTGGCCCCAGCTGCAATCTTAGGAGCTGGGGAAAACAGAAATGGCAGACACTGTTGTAGAAAGGCGGCATGGTAAGTCTGTTTGGAGGAGTTGTTTTCCTTGCAAGAAGTAAAAGAAAGCAGCACTCTTGTGCACTGAGGGAAAAGCGAGGTACGAAGCTACAGAGCCCAGGGTGCTGCCAGTGGAGCTCCTTCTGCTGGCTCGGAGTGCACGCGCTCTGCTCTTGATAAAGGCTGTCGAGAGAAATGGGGGCTGCTGCTGCACAGTGTCGGCAGCGCCGGGGCTCTGCAGCTGGCGTGCTTGTGGGCGCCCGCCCAAACAGCCTCCGCTCAGCAGCCTCTGCAGCATTTTATCCTGACGGCCCCGCACACCTCAGTCCCTTCGACGTGTATCTGGTAGTTTGGTAATTTCAGGATAATGAGATCAGTTGGCAAAGTTTAATACCAATAGGAAGGGAATGATGCCTCATTTATATCCTTCTACAGACAAGGACCATATCTTGTTTGTTTTCTACAACCAGGCTACATTCACAGAACTCTGTAAATAGCTAATCATAATATCGACAACAAAAAAATCTTTGTCTGAAACGGTCAGTGGCTGCACGAACAGTGAAAATTGCCGGTACAACAGTAGTTGTACAAGCACTAGGGTATACGAGATAAAACAGCTGGTTTACATGCACCTTACTTTTTAAAATGATCCGTCTCTGGATCGAGACAGTGGCAAGAAATGAAGAACAACTGGTAATTCTTACAGTACTGTACCTTCCTCAGAAACAGCTGGGTAAATCTTCTGTCTGGAGCTATTCAAAACTAGATTGGACACTTCATCAAAAMCTGATTGTTAGGAGAAAGCCTGCATGGGAAAAACACAAACTAACACATCACTTTAATCTTTCCCTCCTAGAGAATGGCTCAGTAATTGAACTAAAATTATCCCTGACTTTCACAAATGTATTTCCTATAGGAACATATTTGATGATCCTCAACAAATTTGTTTCTAGGGCTGGTAAACAAATGAGAATTTTTATTTTGTGGAGCAGTAATACTGCAAAACCATAGCCTTGTTTTTTCAAAAGGATCTGGTTTATGTCTATTTATGCCTATCTGATGAATATAAATACCTGATGCCCATACAGCAAGCAACCATCTGTGTAGAAGTTAGTGTCAGGCAACAGAATATGAATCTTTCACTAAATCAATGCCAAAAAGTGATAAAACAAGTATTGTAGTACTTGGTAATTGTGGTGTAACTTCTTCAGGCGAGAAGTAAGTGGACAGGTGGATGGAGAGTCCCTTTCTTTTTCTCCCTCCCACCTGCCCCAGCCCCTAGATAATCTGATCTCAGTAAAGGTCCAAGATCTGGCTCTGTATGTTAGGGAGTGTTTTGACTGTCTAGAGCTTAACGATTGTGGTGATGATAAGGTCGAGTGYTTATGGGTAAGGATGAGGGGGAAGGCCAACAAGGCAGATATCCTGCTGGGAGTCTGTTATAGGCCACCCAACCAGGATGAAGAGGCAGATGAAACGTTCTACAAGCGGCTGGCAGAAGTCTCGCGATCGCYAGCCCTTGTTCTCATGGGGGACTTCAACTTCCCGGACRTCTGCTGGAAATACAACACGGCAGAGAGGAAACAGTCCGGGAGGTTCCTGGAGTGTGTGGAWGACAACTTCCTGAYGCAGCTGGTGAGGGAGCCTGCCAGGGGAGGTGCCTCGCTCGACCTGCTGTTTACGAACAGAGAAGGACTGGTGGGAGATGTGGTGGTTGGAGGCCGCCTTGGGCTTAGCGACCATGAAATGATAGAATTCTCGATTCTTG